>JAOEGT010059307.1:0-17942 GCA_025447795.1 Speoplatyrhinus poulsoni
CCTCAAAATAACACAACACACAGCCATTAATGTCTAAACCGCTGGCAACAAAAGTGAGTACACCCCTAAGTGAAAATAGCATCGGCTATTTCGATATACAAAAAACTTGCTTTGGAATAAGATAAATTCATAACAACAATTTCTATGTGCACACTTTGTTTCCTGTGAACAATATTTTTGCTAGAAAGACACTCATTTGTGATCCTAGTAAGACGTCTATTGCTGTCTATAGTGGGCTTCAGCCTGTCACACATGTGCAGTCAACACGCACATGTCCGCACGGACAGAAAATGTGGTGCTCGGACAGTCTGCGTGGAATGTATACATGACAATATTTACATCACGCGCGCAGTTCACGGACCTCCACATTCCGCAGACGCATGCAGAAATTATGCCTGGACTTTAAGTGTGACATCTAGTGGCAGACAAGATCACATGGTTCCTATAAAAATGCTGCATTTGTTTCAACAGTTGCTGTAACTCCCTGTAATGCCATATCTTCCAACCGACGCAATGCGCGCGCAAAGCGGGAATGCAAGTGTCTTTGTTAGTTTCAGACCGATGCATTGTAATTTTCCCGTCCTACGCCAGGATGTTTATATTGCAAATGCATTCTGCCCATTTGAGCGCCCATAGGTCTAAACACGAGGTGTGGTCTCTGGCGATTGCTATCGTGAGGCAGCGGAAACCTGGTCTAAAGTCAACGCGTTATCAATATAGCATCTTTTGTGGCGGGTGCACAAAGCTCGTACACGCTGCTTGTTACACATACAGGGACGTGCAGGAGCACACAAATATGCAAAGGATTAAAAGGAGTACACTGTGAAATATTATATGTGTGTAGCCTACATCAACATATTTTAGGGATCTCGCCTTGAGGTTTGGTCGTTAGCGTTTGATCGTTAAAATGTATTATCTAATTTAGTATTAGGAAGAAATCAATAATGCCATGAGGTTTTACAAATATTATAATTTTCTGATTAAAATGTTAATACATGTAAATGGTTGATATTTGATCAATGAGCGTTAAAAGTATAGTCAGTTATTGCAAGCTAATTATAGGTTAATAATAAACTTTTTGTCAAATTCACCAAATATCTCCTCGCATTAAACTAGTTTCTCTGTGCATGCTGAAAAAAATATCCGGTAGCCTACTTCTACACAGCCGTAAATAAGAACACAAACAAAGTGTTTGTTTTGATTTAAGCTCAAACTTAGCAAACGTTCTCAAGAATGACTAACCCTGCCTTATAGCTTACATTTCTCAATAATTGTTATTACAATTTAGCAGTAATATTTTAACCTGTCATTTATAAATAATTAATGAATCCAAAAACACTCAATTTTGAAAATGTATGATGCCCCCAGCCTCCTCTGGTTTGCCATATCTGATTGTTCTCTTTTTAAACATGGTCAAGCTTTTAAAAGCACAGAGAAAAGAGGACACAGACTCCCCATACACTACCTCTATTCAGAGTGATTAAATCAATTGCGAGTGCTTACATTCGCTCCAGGCCCCTGCCGTAGGAGCGATAGTGTCAGTCGGCTGCTTTTGCGCTCGCTGAGTCACCCAATGTGCACTGCCAAGCACTTACTGGATCCCCGGGAAGCACATCAAACACAGGATTTTATGAAAGGAGATCCTGCGGAGAGCCGCAACAGTGAGTCGAGGAGCAGGGCGGGGGGGTTCAACGGAAAGAAAATGAGAAAATTGGGACGACAAGAAGATGTCTTTGTGAAGCTTCCTGTGCTCACCCAAAGAGCAAGCCAGAGAGAGAGGCCTTGTCTTGTGGCCAATCCCTCCAGTCTGAGGCCACCAGTTGCTACCCGCCCCGGAGTAGCGAGGAAGCCTGCAAATAATCATTGTAAATGGACCTTAACAAGGAGATTTGTTCACCATCTTTATTGAAGACCTTACAAAAAAGATTTTCATCTACACAACGGACCTTCCACCCACTATCCCTCTCCTATTGCAGCTTAGCCGAGCAAGTATACACGGAGACGATACGTGTGATCAAGTAGCCAGCACACTGATGGAAAATAATCACCCATTGTTACTGGACTGGCACCTCAGGGCCGAGATTAAGGAGATGAAAAAAAAAAAAAAAAAGAGTTCACAGAGTCTTTGGGTCACTCTTCCGCCAATCTCATTATCGACCACACACACACACACACACACACACACACACACACACACAAAGAAGACCACTCTGGCCACTCCGCACCTGAGCCCCTGGTGGGAAAGCTATAGCACCCCAAAGCAGCGTGGAGAATTAGAAGTAGCCAGGGTATGGCTGAAGTGGACAGAGGAGTGCAGAGGCGGCATGTTGGCAGGTAATGGGAGACCCGGCATTGTCACTCAAACATGCAACGCATGGCAATGAGCTGTGGTATCACTGTGTGTGGGTGCGTGCGTGCGTGCGTGCCTCAAATTGACTCTTAACTGTCATTGAATGACCAGGTCTGCAGACATAGAGTGCCAGACTGCCAGTGCTCAGGCACGTTCTGGGAAAAGAAATAGCAAAAGGAATAATCTGTCATCTTATTTATGAAGGCTGTTACAGAGAAGAGACAAACATTTAACCATTAGCAAAACCATTGGAGTGTATCCTAAACTGCTGCTTTACAAATTACACTTAGAGGCGTGGGGGAGAGGCGGATAAAACAACAGAGTACAACTTCAGTTCACACTTTTTTCTCCTTTTCTTGTCTAGTCAAATGGGCAATAGTTAGGCTACATTCATTATTTTATTTATAGGTGAGTGGGTGGCCTACCATAGTTTGGGACTGGCTTTGGGGCACCCACATCCCCAACTGATATGCCTCTGAGATTCATAAGGCCTACATGTTCACATGTTTGCTGTAGGCTAAGGTCAAAGATCAAAACACAGTATGAGAGATAACATTCCCATCGGTGGAAAGATCCATCCATCCATCCATCTTCATCTGCTTATCTGGAGTCGGGTCGCGGGGGCAGCAGCTCCAGCAGGGGACCCCAAACTTCCCTTTCCCGAGCCACATTGGAGAGCTCTGACTGGGAGATCCCGAGGCGTTCCCAGGCCAGTGTGGAGATATAATCTCTCCACCTAGTCCTGAGTCTTCCCCGAGGCCTCCTCCCAGCTGGACGTGCCTGGAACACCTCCATAGGGAGGCACCCAGGGGGCATCCTTACCAGATGCCCTTACCACTTCAACTGGCTCCTTTCGACACAAAGGAGAAGCAACTTTACTCCGAGTTCCTCACGGATAGCCAAGTTTCTCACTCTATCTCTAAGGGAGATGCCAGCCACCCTCCTGAGAAAACCCATTTGGTAGAAAGATGAGGTTCAAAATACGTGGCTATATACGTCAGCCTTAGTTTTAAACCGACACAGTTCAATAGCCCCTAAAAGAAGCCCCTGTTGCTTGTGCTCAGGCATGTGGGCCAGGCGTGAGGTCTGATATAGACCTCCATCTCGATTGGTTGCAGGCATGGAGATGAAAATATGCCTGGCTTCATTTAGTGCTCGGGGATCCAGCGGAGAAAAGGGGCAGGTGGAGTTAATGGAGCACTCCAGGACACAGCGGGGCTTGTTGACTCAGCAGTGCCGCCGGGTCTGTCTCCAGGACGCAAACCCTTATTGCGACAACCTCTCTCCGAGGACTCAGTGGGAGGGGTGGGCGGACACGGGAGGCACCCCGGGTTGCCACCTTCATACCTTCCTTCCCCCCCCCCACCCCCGACTGGACAGGGTTTAGAGTTTATGTTAACAGCTGTAAGGACGTGTGTCTCTACGATTACTTAATTGTGAGGGTCGCTCTATGTTTGTCTGTCTGGCTGTTTGTGTGCGCAAGCGTATTTCGTTTGTGCACATCCACGCGAGTGTTTATCCCCCGTTTCTCACGTGCGTGCGCTCTGCGTGCCTCGCTGTGAAATCACAAGTCTGCCACTAACTAGGGAGCTGGATCTATCACAGAGTGTCGCTCCCTCCGCGCTGAAAGACTCAGATGATTGACACGGAGGAAATTGGAAGTGTCACGTGCAACGTGTAAACCCTGTTTTGTTCTGTGCTGTCACACACATGCACACACACAAACTGGCATGCTACTTCGCTAGTCCAACCAACCAAAGCAGGGAAATGGCGACGAGGGAATGAAAATCCAAGCGGGAGGAATCCGTAGGAAAGTGTAATGCGCAAGATAAAACGCCTCTCGTTCCCGCCGTGTTGTTGACTCCGTCATTACAGATGTAAGCCAACATTCCAAAATCTGTGTGATTTATCTAGCTGTAACATTTGACGGCATTGTCAATTTCAGAGAAAGCTAAGAACAAACAGGCTCTGGAAAGGGAGGGGGAGCGTGGCTGCAAACAAGACAGTGTGAATTGGTACGCATGTTTCTCAGGATGACAGTTCCAGCAGCGTTGAAGGCTGTGGCCTCACGTCAGCTGAAAGTGAGAATCGGCTCTCACACCACAGCCAATGCATCCATAAAGCCCTCCGTGCATCACCTCCCACAGAACATCATTAGCATGATCGGAGGCAGCTCGTCCGCAAACTCCGCTGCCAAGCTAACCTGCCTCAATTTTAGCTTCTAGCATTGATTAGAAGTGAGTTCAATTGTATCCACAGTAGCGAAGCAAAGGTGAGAATTGGTTAAAATTAAAAAGTATATCTCTAATTAAAAGTATAGTAATATCAAAGATATTAAGAAAATTAAAACTTATCTTAGTGTTAATTGCAGTTTGTGTGTGTGTGTGTGTGTGTGTGCGCGCATGACAGCTTGGCAACAAAGCCAATGTGAAACTAAATGAATATTGTTCCCAAATCTCTTGGTGTGAAGGATAGGTTAAAACTTTCACACCAATCGAATGGTAGGTGTTAATGGGATGGCGTTTATAGTCAGAGGTCATGCACTTGAGGACATTTTATAAAAAAAGGTCTCTATCCATCAATTTCGTTCTTTTTTGTTTTGCCTTGTTGCTATATTTAAGGTCAAATGGGACTGGGACCTATCTTTGGTGTGAGGCAGGAAGACACCGTGAATGGGACCACAGTCCTTCATCAACACACACGCACACACACTTCTTTGGAGGTGAGAGAATATGCTGAAGAAAATCACACCAGGGTTTATCCTCAGCCTTCATGGCTACTACTGTGCTAACCTTTGAGCTATAGCTGTATGATGTGTTACCACAGATCCCAGTGTACGGTTGTTTGGTGAGGCTTTAATGAGTTAAATATGAACACACCTTAATTTGATAAAATAAACATCATGTTCACACCCTATCATCGCCCACAACGATTGTTTGTGAAATGTCCTTTACCTCAGGGGTTTCCAAATGTTTTTGTGCCAATAGAGGACTAATCTATTTAGAGACCCGCTGTTACGGCCTGGCTCAAAGGCCGTAAACTAAACATAACACATATATATATATATATAATATCCAAACTAACATTAACATTAACGCAATAACATACAGTGAGGTGTGAATGTCTGTAGGTGTATGTACTGAATATATGTGGTGCGTGTTGCATGCTACCTAAACAAACCAAACAACAAATGGCATGTGTGGTGCCAGGAGGGTCACAGTGTGAATGATGCCGGGCCAGGTGATACCAATAAAGGCTAATGAAGTTCCAAACACATCCAGGCCAGGGATGTCACATCCCACATTTAGAAAAACGCTGCTTTACCTTTATTTACCTTAACTTTATTTTAATTTACACCAGCATGCCTAGCATTCTCGGTCCGGTGTACTGGCTTCAGTTGTATGATCACAACGGTTGAAAATATGTATATCTGCTTTTTAGTTGGACAGCATATATATGCTACCATACTACGATACACACAACACTACTGTGGCCACACAACGTGAAATGGCAAAGTAATCTGACGAATTGACTATGTTATCGCAGCTCAATGATCTTCGCTGGAAAACATAGTCATTTACAGTAGGGGATAAAGCTGTAACAGCTATCCCACTATATTAGTTGGATATAAGCTCTGAATGCGCTCAATATATTTATAACTTTAGAACAGACTGACACATACAGTTTTCTTGCAGATATAAGGACGTGTGTCCACGTCAACATGGGGTGATGTCTGGCTAGCCAGGGCCAAACAAGTCAGTATGGACCAGGGCAATAACTTTACCAGTACAATAACATTTTAGTGGTTCATATTTAAAATAAGATCAGTAGTTGTGTCTAAAAGGTGGAAAAGGCCCAATAATGTTTTTAAAAACTAGAGTCTACCTCATCTGGCAAGGCCAAATGTAATGTAATGATAAATGAAATTGTCTGATCACACCAAATTATATGCACTTTCCAAAGGTCAGACAATGCCACACAGAGGCTAATGTTGGATAATAACTATATGCATACCTGTGCATAGCTGTTTATTACACTGTTGATTGATCTGCAACCAACTTTTGTGATTTATTCATATTCAAAATAAAGCTTGACATTTCTAGTGATTTTACTTTCTTGGTAGGCATAAACTGCTTTTGTGATTTGAACTGAGCTAAATGAAGGCTAGTGTTTTTATAATAATATGCGTGTGTAAGTGTGTATACATTTTACATTTGTACAATTACAAACAAATAACTTAAGATATAGAGTAAAAAAAGTACAGTATTGCACAGCACTCACAATATTTACAGTTTACAGTGTAGCTATACAAGGAATGTATTTTATATTATATGTCCACAAATAGACAACCTTGCAGCTTGGAAATAATCGCTCTGACCAGGACACAGATTCCTTCACTGCCAAGCTACAAACTGTCTGTTGTCTTCACCTCCACCTGGAAGGTCAGCATACTAAGAATATCTAGGTCCAGAGACATGCACAAGAACTCTTCACGCAAAATCTATGCCTCAATGTAAGGTAGTGTTGAAATTCACATAGGTGGCTGCGGTTGCAGCATTTTCTGTCCACCACAGTAATTTCTCAGCATCTATGGCATGTGCACCATGATGGTCTTTTTTGGACAGGAGGTTGGAGAAGCAACAGGTCAGCAAAAGGTCACAATTGGCAAATTTACAAATGTACTGTCTTCCTATGTATGTTACTGAAATGATATGCTAGCGCAAACATTTCCTTTGTAAAAAGGCTTATAGTGTAGCCTCATATTAGTCTTCTACAGTATTAACACTATAACTACAGTATACAAACATAATTGAGGAACATGTTATCCAGGCTAATGTCACTGTAAAACATGTTACATCTAGCTGTGTGGACTTTAGTTCATGTTTACTGCTTACGGTGTATGCGCCATACTGTTGAGACTTGCCAATGTTGTTTCTAATTTGCAGCTTCCTAGTCTACTGGGAGGGGCTTTGGAGTCATGTACAGCAGAGAGGGGAGAAAGTGGCCTGGAAGGTGTACTCGTTCACATTTTCCAGCTAAGTCCAGCTCTCAACCTTACCAACCGCAGCTTTAATTCCCTACTCATTTTGTCTCCATCTCTTTGCATTGCTTGTGCAAGCATTGCAGTTGGGTTCATTTAAATGTGGATTAAGCTATGCTGGAGGCTTGTTGATATTTTAACTCATCAAAACAAAGACAGCTCTCCCTATGGCATTGAATGCTCCCTCAGAAGCTCTGCCCCCCAAATTGGACACGCACTGGATTTGTTTTCAGCGTGCTCACAGAACGGGCAGCTAGCGGTATACCATATGACATAAAATGTCATACGGTATGTGGGGTAAGCTTCAATCACTTACCGCGCCTTTAATGCCAGATCACAATCTCGACGTCGTTCTGACGTGTTCCAATGCTGGGTTTCAAGATACAGTACTTTGGCAACTTGAGCAGAATCAGATTTTCGTGCATCCCGACATGTCACCTAATGCTTTTGGCTTTCTGTATGATACAAGTTCCATTGACGTGACAAGGGCAACCGTAACGAAAAGCAGCCGATTATCTGTTTATAAATCAGTATTGCAGTGAATATGTTGAAAACAAAATGTATAGGTAACCTAATAAAAACCTGCATTTGCTTTGACTAGTATTGTATATGCTTTGACAGATGATGTAGGGCACCAAGTGTAAATCTATTAATGCTAGACATCCTGTAGACATCCTGTATTTAATGTGATAAACAGTCATAATCGAGACAAGCGTCCAATTACCTGATCAAAAATGTACAAGAAGCCAGGAGGAATGTACTGTGTGAGGTATATGCTTACTAGACCTTAGCAGCTAAGAATACCGTCTGTATTTCTGCTGGTATTGGCTCTTACGCTGAGTCCCAGTAGACACCCTTCACTGCATGCTCAGAGGAGAGAAAACCAGACATGCACATCTCATTAATTATGTCTTAGTTGAAATATCAGTCCAGAGCTCCCAGCCATTTGACTAAGGCAAGGGTAATGAAACCCTAACCACTGGCTGTGTGCGGGGAGTGAGGTTTCCAATGTGTGGCAGGCCTAAAACTGGGGCTAAGACCAGGCTGGGGTTAGCACAATTTGAGGCCAAGGGGAGAGCTAAAGTTAGGCCTGGGGTTGTACAAGTACAAGAAACACTAAACAGCGTTTCACAAGGTCAATGAGTGATATGTATGGGAAACCTGTTGCCACATTTAATTACTGTGTGTTGGGTTAGTTTGTTTCACGTGTTCTTCACATCACATGGGACTGCACCTTCAACGTGAGTTTCTTCAAAGGTTTAGTTTGAGTCACAAAGAAAGCTTGAGCATTCACGTGACACCCTTCTCCTGTGCTCTGTACTGTACTGTAGTCACAGAGCAAGGCACTATCAATAAATATATACTAAACGTGAAGCATTGCAAAGGTCACGACCAATTATATGGATGGAATAACAACCGTGTCGTTCATGTTGCCGCTGCTGAAGGAGCAGAGTCGACTCCCTTTCCCCAGGAGAGAGAAGGGAGGAGAGAGCTCTGACCCTGTTCTGCATCCCGTCTGGAGAAAAGTCAATGACTGATGCCAGCGGAGACAACGGCGTGTTTGCCTTTGTGCAAATTGAAGAAACATAACCATAAATTTGCAGCCAGTGGATCGATACGACAGGCCCAGAGAAAAGTATCCCAGGGAACCCATTCGATAATTCCGATCAGTGACGGACTGGTTTTGTGCTATTAATCTTCCATTAACAGCCACAGGCTGTTGTGGACATGGCTCTGATTGTTCATGGCAGCTTCAAGTACACTAACGTATAGCACAGGCCACAGGGCACGCTCTAAAGGGACAAAAGGCCATTTTCTCTCCCCCCACGTAAAAATGATTTGTAATTTAACTTAACGTTGTTCCCTTCACTGTTATGAACAGCTGAAACATAATATATTTATTCAATGTGCTCAATAAAGTGGACGGGGTCACAAGGGTTTAAATAAATGTAAGGCTGAGCTGGGAAGGAGCATGTTGACACTAGAATGTAAATGCCTATTTATATAGCCACGGAGTTGTACTGTGCCTATTTGTGGTTTAAACCCACATTCCTTTAGGGTAGAAGATTTCAACATCTAAATAGAGTATTTTCACATGGTTTACAGTGACCTTTAGGATCATATGAACAAATGATAAGCCTGTATTTAATAACTTTGGCTGCTTATGTTGCTTTGCTGAATACCTGCCTGCATATGAAGAAGGAGCAGGTAATACATCATATTGCTGGTGATTCGTTTTCGTTAAGCCTTCCTCAAACCTCTAATAACTAAAGGAGAGACGGAATAATGTTCAAAGCCTTACTGCCTCATAGAGTTCTTCCCTGGTGTTCAGATTATAAACAGCCACAAGAAGAAGTAGGATATAGGCTGCTTTGATACATATCCTTCTGTCTGTAATGCTATGAATACAGTATATAATACATTTAATTTTAATGCAGTCTACCTACTGTACAAGTGTGCCGCGTGCAGAGAAATCATCTTTTTTAATAATTTGTCTTTGTTTATTGTGCACTGCTCTCACAAATAGTTCCACCTGCTAAACAAACAATGTCAGGGGCTAAAGACACGGAAGGTCCGATGCTGGTGAAATTTGATAAATATATTTTATATAAATATTTTATTTCTGTTGAATCACAAGGGGAACTCACGTTGAATGCAAATCAGTGTTACAGTGATAGCTGCAGGACCAAAAATGTGCTCCACGTCGAAGTGATCCAGTCTGGACTGGTTTAAGTAATCTGTACCACAGTAAGATTACACAATTCTTAGCTAAACACACAGCATGCTTTTTTACATGTCTTCTTTAAGCGACAAGGACAGGCCTTTGACTATGCTTAACAGTAATGGTCCCATTACACACTGCACTATCTCCTGAGACTACTCTTAAATATGGGCCTACTCAATCATGACGAGAGAACCCATGCTGGAATGAAATGGGTCATATGATGCTTTAAATAAATATGATAATGAGGCATACACCACTAATAGCTAGGGGTGTTATTTGCACGTGTGTATGTGTGTGTGTGATATGAAGGGAACGGTATAGGCTTCCAGCCCATCTCATTGGAAGGATTCTGGTGAGGATGAGATTGAACGTGATGTGATGTGATTTGAAGTGTCACCAAATGACCTTGTTTCATTCAAGCATGTGCTAATGTTTGTACAGGGGGGCTAAAAAATTGAAGTCCACTCCCGAGATCTGGTCATTTTCAAACTAATGAAAATCGCGGCCTATTTTGTCATTCCATTCATTTCCTCAGTATTAAAAGAAATGATATGCAAGCACAATGTCCTTTAGTGCAATGCAAATTATTGTTTTTGCACAGTCCAGCTTTTCAATTAATGTTGGATAGACTATAAAATGGCAAAATCTGACGCCAAATGGGCATCCTGAAATGTACGTTTTGTTTATATTAAATTGTCTTGACTCGTATTGAGGCATCAAGTGAGTAAAGATTTTGTGTTCGATTTTGTTTGATTGATGAAACCATGAGTGGGAAAGAAAGAAAGACACGAGCAGGCCGTGTGTGAAAACAGCTAAGAGAAATGGAAGGAAATGTAGAAATTGAGAACAGAATGGAAACAGAGACCAAAGGAGAGAAATATGGTAAGAAAGAGATAGTGGATTCAAACTTTCAGACACCATTGTATGAACTGTGTACTGTACAGTATATTGTGTACTCTATCTTGTATCACAAACAATACCAGCTAGGTTTACTCCTTTCTAATAAACCAATAGTTTATTTTGATGAGAGAAACTGTCGTCTAAATTGGGCCCTTCCCTCTCAGCGGGGGGTACAATTATCTCTCACTGGGCAATCTTAGTACCCACAGTGGGGGTAATGTCCCCTTAGATCTGAAGTATGATATATATACTGTCCTGTATTTTGATGGTTCCTACTGTATACTCATATAGCCCCAGGAGTCTCTGTGTGCTCCAGTAGGTGCTGAAAATAAGAACATGTTTGGCGTGATGCTACATTACACATTATGTAGCATGAGCATTGTACCATCGTGTTGTCTTTAGTATTTGTTGTTGTTTGTCATTAGTAAGTTTGACTTAATAGAATATAGGCCTACTTATTATGTACACATATTGTCAATTACCAGATGAATGCTTGACGTAGAGTTGTACCTACAGTATTGTAGTTAATGCAACTGTACAACCAAACAAAAGAACAGGCCAATAATAATGCAACTTTCTAGAGTACATTAACTTGTCAGTTTATATGCTGCTTGGGGAGTTAAAAAAAGATTAAATGAAATACAACCTGAGTCAGATACAACTGCATTGTTTCTCTGTTCTCATTGATTTTCAATCCGAATGGAATGACGCCTCGAACGCACGCAGCTGTTTCCGTTCATGTCAAGCATCGGCGCAAGGTTGTTTTGCCTCAGCCATCTGTTCCGGAGTTTTCCGCAACATCTGCGAACCAATATACCACTGGCCTCTGTCAGATTTCAACTAGCGGCCGGGTAGGGCTATCGATGCAGAACCTCAACGGCCCACGAGACCCCGAAACAGCTCTGATTCCCGGCCTGGAAACGTGATCCACCCCTCGGTGTGTATCCCTGGCTCCGGTGTTCTTATCAGCCCCTCCAGGATGAGAAGCTGTCAATACAACAACCACAGAGACCCGAGACCATGCCTGCACCCCCACACTCCAACCCCCGTCTCCCAGCAACATGGCCTGGCTTCACACAGAACCAGCCCTGGTCAGACAGCAATTAAAACCTCGGCCCGCCACCGGCCAGTACGACAGCTTATGAACCGCGGATCTATAAGCTTGATTTCCAGTCACCTCCAGCCGTTACCCAATTGACACGCCAATTCGGGAGGTGTTGTGTGCGTGTGGCTCTGTGTGTGTGTGTGTGTGTGTGTGTGTGTGTGTGTGTGTGTGTTTGTCTTTCTCTGTGTATCTATGTGTCTGTGTGTGTGTTTATGGTTGGCTTCCTGGGAGTAATTATGACCGTCTTTGTCCGGGACATTACTCACGACAGCTATGCTGGGCTGTGCGCATGTCTTCCTTTGTATGATAACCTTGTATGTTGCTATTACGTGAGCTTTACTTCGTTAGATTATGAACCCCCTTCCCCCACCCCACCAAAAAAAAGGTCTTCCATGATTGCTCCGAAGGTAAAAAGGTTTTTCAGTAATGATGGAGAAAAGGAGGGAGAATAAAGGAAAGCAAGAGAGTGAGGAGAGGAGAGAGAGAAATTTAACAAGCTGAAAGCGAGATACCTTCCTGGGTCAATCTTTAACAAGCCTCTTTTGCTCCAATCCCAGGTCAGAATTTAACAAGCTACGCTGTCAAATAGCAGGGTCAGCGAACAAATATGAACCATACATATCGCTACAAAACAGACAGCGGCAAGAGAATAATTTTATTAGCAAGGAGAGCCCGAATAACTGCGCTAGTTATGGGAAGAAATGCATTCACACTTGACCCTGTAGTTTGTTTATTGTTTGACTATAACATTTAATGAGCATTTTACACCCAATCACAAATGCCACAAAATGAAAACAGCAGTGAATACCGCATAACCTGCATCAGGGAGAGATTTATGTAAAGGGATAATAATAATATAATTTCATTGACCACTCAATATCCTACATGTCATTCTAAATTCTACAAATTATGCAATGTGCACCACATGCTCATTTTTTTTAAGAGCTCCCGAGAATACAATTGTTCAAGAAAAAAAAAAAAAAAAAGAGGACAAAGAGACGTCCCAAAAAATGTGAATACAATTAGGCTTTAATATCAGGCTCTTAAAATAGAGATGGCAGAGTGAGGGAAGCAGGCAGCCCGGCAGGATGCAAGGAAGAGGTCTCTTGGCGCTGGCAGTAAACGAGCATCCATCTCCTCCGTTCTCAGTACATTATAGGATAACTTTTCCTGCTCCAAAAACCCAGAAAAAAGCACTTTCATTCACGAATACCCCACCATCTTCACTCATTAAAGATGCATCGACGCCACCAACTGCCAACGCCTGTAGATTTTTTTCATATGGTGTACGGGGGGCACTTAACACACACAAACAAAGATGTGCATTATCTATATGTGGTTGCTTGTGAAAGAACAGCCACATGTGGATGTCTTTCTTTCAAATATTTCACAATAAATAGGTGCTGGAATTATTGTTTCTTTTTTTCACTTTGCTGTTTAGGCCCAGTAGCCTAGGTGTCAATAGGACCACTCCAAGATTATACTCACTAGTCTACACTAACATGACATACCACGTGTTTCTTATTTTTACCATTAATCAATGCAAGTGTTCCATATGCCTGAGCTATACAGGGACATTTATTTCAGGACAAACCAGCTACAGTAGAGTATAGGTCTGTCATAGAGTTGCTCATACTGTAGGCTACTGCAGAAACTACCGTTCCCCTCTTCCAGCAAAGACAGCAGTCAAGTTTGTACAAATGTATCCAGATAAGACATAGTCCATAGTATATTAATGGGACTAGTGCATGGCACGAGCACAGTAGGTAAAAATGTCATGTCAATAATTTGGTGGGACAATGTACAGCTAGCTTACAAAGCTAGCAGTACTTAGCCAAACAACTGTCTGGGGTAATGCAAGGAAGCAATTTCACTGCAGCATGCACATTGCTTACATAGAGTAGCTTTTTACTCAATAACCATGGGGCAAGTTTGCACAGTAATTCAAAGTGAATAAACATATATTTATTGTGAAAGAAAATTCCAAAATTACAACGAAATAAAGGAAATACAGTATGATGTACCCATCTATTCACAGGTAATAACATTTCAAATTGAGGCTAGAGAAAACATATAATTTCCTCCATACCTGCTGTAACATCTGGTATTGTGCACATGCCATAAGCTACTAACACCGGAGCAAGCTGGTAAAGGATAGAGGCGATTCCAGCTCATGAGGAAATATTGAGTGCAGTTGTCAAAGGGCTCCAATGCATTCATCTCGCAAACACATTTAATGTCGTTTACAGCCCGGTGCCAATAAAAGACAAATGTTAAGTGTTTATACCGGACAGGGTTCCTGTTTACTGATCAAGCCGTTGAACGGTGTCTACCAACATCAGCGCCTACTCCCTGAATCATTCAGAAATTATTTTTAGCTCCTTTTTGCAAGCATTGGATATTGCATGCATGGGGAGACAAGTAATAAAGAGGACTGTTT
Source organism: Speoplatyrhinus poulsoni (assembly GCA_025447795.1). Lineage (NCBI taxonomy): Eukaryota > Metazoa > Chordata > Actinopteri > Percopsiformes > Amblyopsidae > Speoplatyrhinus > Speoplatyrhinus poulsoni. The sequence continues at coordinate 14,562 of JAOEGT010059307.1, forward strand.
ACATAGAACTAAAACCAGCCTTCTCCCACTCGGTAGCTATAGAGTATAGGCTCCAAAGTAGAGCAAAACATCCCCAGAATGAATGGCAATATACAGTATGGGAAAGATACCAAACGTCTCAGTAGAAAGGGTTAGTCAATGTTAAAAATGTTTTCTTTAAAAATGGTTGTAATAGAGTGCTATGGATCAAATATTGCTCTGTTAAGATGACATCAAGGCTTGAAGCAGGATATTAACCAATAATTACAGATCACAAGACACAGTCAACAAATTATGAGGTATCACTACAGATACCTGCCTAAAACTATTCAAGTCTGTACAAATGACGTGCTGAATCATTCTTTGCCTTGTCTGGAGCTATTAAGACGCTGTTCCTGGTTAATTTATGGTCAGGGAACTAAGAATAGAGGAATCTTTTCCTCTTGCACAGGTGCTAAAAGGGCCAACTTGGCCTCCCAGGCCATAGTTCCAGACAATTATGTTGGTCCTGCTGGAAAGGCAATACTACATTCCGGCACAATCATGATTAGACGGCTACACACGATGTGCTGAGAAAAGCAGTTATTAGCACGTTATCTACTAAAACACTATGTCTATAGCATCATGTGTTGCAGTGTTGCTGTTCTTTTCCGCATCTACTTGTTTTCCAAACCTTTGGTGAAAGACACTGAAAAAGAAATGATATGTACTAGTTCAGTCACATTGAACTTTACACATTATTATTCCTCTACAACACATGAATGGTGCTAATTACCATATAGGAAGAAATGCAACTCTTTTCATATGATAAATAGCTAAATGTCTCGCACAGAGGTGAAAAGCAATGGAAGGACCCCTGCAATAAAAATTCAATCTATTAAATGCAATTGGTGGCCATCATTCTGCCATTAAACCACAAATAAAAAAATTAGATAAAAATGAAACAATATATACAATAATAAATTAAAGACCATAACAGCTGAGCTGGCTCACTGGACCAGGAAATGGTTAGATACAATGCTTTGCAGTTGGTTCCTCACATGCACCGACACACCTCCTTTTTGCATAGCCGTCACGGCTTGTGGACAGCAGTGGGAAGGCGAAAAGGAGAATCAATTTGGTTCTGATTCGGTCCCCTTCTTCACGTGCTGGGCCATAGTTCCTAACTTATCTTCTGCAGCGGCATTTGAGAGGAAATCCAAACATCTTGTATTGCTGGTAGTATTTACCAGGAGTGGAGGTGACTTAATACTCCATCTGTTTATGAAGCAACAGGCGCAGCCAGTTGCTTCAACAATGCCAGCAAAAAGGCACAAGGTCCCAGGGCTTATCTTGGTGGAGGTGTGCTCCTCAGCTCCGGTGAGGTGGAACGATAAACATAATTAAATTGAGTTGGATTACACAAAATGGATCGGATCAGTCGGGAAGGCGGAGAAGATTATCCAGCGCAATCCTCTCTATAGAGGTGCCAACCACACAAAATGACATAAATAAGGCAGGGAGGAAAGAGGTGGTGTCTGTCAAGGAAGGAGGCCCCCGAAAGAATCTCATCGAATGAAAACAAGCAAACTACCTCAAAGTTAATAGCATGCTGTTATAGTTCCAACCTATACAACAATTACAGAGTAAAGAAATAGACCGCCAGCAGAGCAAATAAGCTTGTATTCTTCTGTAAAGAATGCAGATGTGTTTTCAATTTCATATGGAGAGAAAGACTGTAGGTAGCAGTGGTGTTTATTCTTTATACTGAACCAGTCCAGACAGGAACAGAGAAGTGAAATGCAACACTTTTCAACACGGCAGTTGTCAAACTGTTTTTGTTGAGTTTGTGTGTATGTGGGGAAGGGGTGTTTGAAATGCCACCATTGTGTCAAAAATGAATAAGCAATTAATTTACACGGCTCCTATCTTTTCAGAATGTGGGAAATCACACTTGAGCTACGCCAGGCGGATTGAGATGCACCGGTCCTTTTCTGCTATTCAGCTGAGAGTGCTCTATGTCCACATCTAGTAATGGATCGTGCATACATGTACTATATATTCAAGTAGTAAAGAAGTAATGTGGCACAGGTCTCTAATCCTCCCATTAATTATGATTAAATTGCTATTTATTTCACAGTACTACAAATATGGACAGTGTTTCCATAATCCACCATAATTCAATTATATTATTATCACATTTTCCGGTCTATAAATCATAATGTAGTTGCACTTAAGTATGTAAAATGGTAAAACTATTATTTATTTGACAGTACTAAATAGTTGTATTTTTCCATTCTATAAATCACACCGGAGTATTAGACACACTTTTAAGATTTTTAATTTTTAATCAAGTCTCATTTATAATCGCTTTGATCTATAAGTTACATTTATAGTCGTCAGTTTTCAATTGTCACAAATAGGGCTGTGCTGAAAAATCACTACAGCGGTACATCACAAAATTGTTCTATTAAATAATTTGAATTTGTTTTATTCATTCCTTTTTGATTTAATCTCACTATTAGCATTTTGATACAGTCCTTCCCCTAGGGAGAAGACAATTCTCTATCCAAGCCCCTCTCTCTCCCTGTCTCTCTGAGAACAGAGGACGATGCGGAAATAGAAGGATTGGTACAGTATTTCCTTTATAGTCCACTCTAATCCCAGTCTGACTGGGTTCCATCCATGTGCAGCACTGCACTTATAATTGTCAAGTGAAGGTGAGCAGCTCCTGTAATTGATTGATTCCGCCTGAAGCAAAAGGAGCTATACTGTAGCATGACACAGCACAGCATAGATGGGAGCTGCATCTCTTCTCTCTGATCCACTTCTACAATTAAAGCTCTGATCTGAAGTCCTCCCCGTACTTGACTTTAAATGATCTCCTTAGCAGGGAGCCAGAATATCAGATCGCATCTCCTGCCCTCTCCAAACAAGTGTGTACTGCATTATTTAATAAGCTCTGGCTCGGCTGCTCCAAAATGAGAGGCTCTTGGGTAGCCAGGCCAGCCGTTGGCTATAAAGCAGGCCCTCAGGAATGTATGTGAAATATGAATGGGCCATTTCTTGTACTCCAGTATGTTCTACATGGACATTTTGACCACATGGCCACAACATAACAGCAAGGGCCATAGCAGTAGGTCACTCAGGTCCATAATCCATTCAGTATGATGCTGAGCTCCCTTCTTGAGGACATTGCTTTGAAGAGCATTGCCTTATGTTTCACCTTTGTTGAGGTGTGCTTTAGATATTACAAGCAATATATTAAATGTGCCATAATGTTAACAATGAGGCCATGGTTCTCAGCCGGAAACCGATGGAGTGCCTACTCCAGGTGGGGAATGAATTCTTACCCCAAGTGAAGGAGTTTAAGTACCTCGGGGTCTTGTTCGCGAGTGAGGGGACTATGGAGCGAGAGATTGG
>JAOEGT010059328.1:0-17938 GCA_025447795.1 Speoplatyrhinus poulsoni
GGGTCCCTTGCTGAAGCTGCTGCCCCCGCAACCCGACTCCGGATAAGCGGGAGAGGATGGATGGATGGATGGATGGACATTTAGCACATAGGTCTTCAACAAGGGTCCGGGACCCCTAGGTGGTTCTAAGGGGTACTGCAGGGAGTCCTCCAAATTATTTGATCCAAAACATATTTTCTTCCAAAAATCTAAATGTCGAAAATTGACATAAAAATAAATACAACCTGTGATATAAATATATAAATCTGTCAATACTTATTTTATTGGCTTAGTTAGGGTACCATACTTTAATACATGGCACTATATGCTGTGCTACACATTATTTTTGGCCCAGCAACTAAGGGGTCGCTGTGCCATGTTTCTATCATCTAAAGGGTCCTTGGCCTGAAAAACGTTGAAGACCTCTGATTTAGTGAAAAAATTATCTGTAAATTAATTAAGCTTTACAGAGGTTATACCTAAATGTTATTCTCGATTCTAACTTTTTGACATGGCATTTGACTTTATTTTGACATAACTATATTTATTTTTGAACGGACACATATGGATTTGAATGTAGTAGGTGACGGTTGTAGTTGTCGTTGTCATAGTAACCAATTCCTGGTGTTTTAATGCAGACTGGGTCTGGGCTCCAACATGATCAGTTCTGTGGAGAACGGCACCCTGGCAAACGTCCCCCACCTGCGAGAGCTGCACCTGGATAACAACGCCCTGGCCACCGTTCCACCGGGTCTCCCCGAGCATAAGTACATCCAGGTACAGAAAGGGTTTGATACAGGATGAGGCTATGATTACATGTCTCTCACTGGCATTACTCTGGGTTTTAAACACACATTACGGAAGGCAGGTAGTTATTTTACTTTGGACCCATTGTTGTTGTTTTTTCTTCCTGCATAAATTGATATTATGTAACTTAAACATTAAGGCCACATGAAAAGATACTGGGCCAATTGAAATAGCATACTGGAGTGTACATGTTGGTAGTCTCTGAAACATATTTAATTTAAACAAAATTATGACATTAGTATTAGTATAAATTTTTTTTATCAATTTTTATTTAAAAAAAAATCTAAAAATATAAATTTTATTTAATGTTATGACATTAGTATTAGTATTCATTTTTCATTTAAATTAAAAATTGTATTTAAACAAAATTCTAAAAACATAATTTTTATTTAATGTTATGACATTAGTATTCAATATTTTAAAAAGTAAACATGTTTCTGAATGTTTTACAACATGGCCTACAGAATGCCTATATATATATATATATATATATAAAAAATAACCATTCACCATGCTAATTGTATCTCCAGGTTGTCTATCTCCATTCCAACAAGATTGCTGTTGTGGGAACAGAGGACTTCTGCCCCCCTGGTTTCAACACCAAGAAGGCCATGTATTCTGGCATCAGTCTGTTCAGCAACCCTGTGCCATATTGGGAGGTTCAGCCAATCACCTTCCGATGTGTGTTCGACCGTTCCGCCATCCAGCTTGGCAACTACAGGAAGAAGTAGAATGTCTCCACCGCCTAACAGGAAGTGCGTGTTTGTGAATCAGTGCCGTGTGAACGTTTTATAAGTATGCGTGTTTGACCACGTCCCTGTAAAACTGGCTTGCAAACTCCTTCTCCCTCCCCCTGAACATGGTGATGCCATGAATCTACCAAGTCATTCCATTGGCCTGGAATGATCAGGTAATAAAACACATCATCATAACACCCCTATTCATATATACTTTTACTAATAGGTCCCTGCCATCTCAATACACATATGTGATTGCACCTTTGTAAAGCACGGTCACTCAGAGGACAATATTAAATCCAGCAACAAAGAAAGGAAACAAGATTTCATGTTCTCAGATGTTAGCAGGTGGAAAATGTTTGATAGATTGCAGGCTTTCTGGACCATAAGCCATTGTGTCAGTTGTACGAAGGCTAGCCTGTAGAGCAGGCAGCAAGGGATTTTAACATGTGTTTGACAGTACCTTAGAAATCCGGTATGAGAATGTACTAGAAAGTACTAGTGTTATTGGAAAAGCATTCAGGGTGAAACCATGTAGCACGCATTTAAAATAATTCTTTTCTATTTGTATTGAGTTCAATTCAAGTAGAGATTAAGTAAAAAAAAGTCTTCAGATTGTGATTTCCTCTGCTTGCTTCTACGTTGATTTAGTTTTGAATGTTTTTTTTTACATTGGTTTCATCACATTCCATTCTCTGCTCCATTAGTATGTAATGATCTAAAGACACAAGGTGAAAATAGCTTCTGATGATTTAGAATAAACCATATGTTTTAAACATGCGCCACTCCCAAAGATCTATATGCATGCATTTGTTTTGTTTGTTATGTTTGTTTTTTTTCTTTCAACAACAGGTGGTTCCTAGAAAGTCTTGTTAAAGAATTTGTATTTTTAAGATTTGTCTCCCTAATTCCCGTATTTCCTGTTTTAAATCTGCGATGAATTGAGGTGTGCACGTGAACTGGCATGCCCACAGCACCTAGAGTGAATGTTCAATGTATAGACGCTGTATATAAATGCTGTATAAACTCTTTTCTTTGCTTCAAGGCACAAGCACTTACCTTAGTTCAGACTTAATTTAGCAACAACAAAGGTGATCACCCGTTTTTTTTCCGGAGCAGGGGCTCCAGCTAAGGTGTCCTGAACAAAATAAAAACACTAATGAAAACGTTATGGGTTTTGATGGGGGTGACAACCATAAGTGATGTTCACATCTTTGGGATCAATAAAGAGTTAAGCTCCCATTCACTAGATGGCGCTATGAAGGCTGTAGTTCAATATGAAGAATGGGGGTGGCCACCTGGTGAACAAGGTCAAAAGGAGGAACAGGTGAGGTGAGATGAAGGTGAGAATTCACAGAGATCAATGCTGACAGAGATCAAATTGCAGTCAAATGTACCATCACAGCAAAAGGTTCAGGTATTCATCAGCGTTATAAAACCCCGCCTGTCTGGTAAAATGTAGGCTATCACATTTTCACAAAACCCTTAAACCCACTCAAATGTAGCATACTGTAATTCTAGACTGCTTTGCATTCCATGTTTTAAGGCATTAGATTAGACTTTTAATATGGCAAACAACTAAAACATGAAGGCATTTATTAAGGTTGCGCTTAAAATTTGATTATATACAGGAAACCAATTAATATATGTTGCTAATATGCAGTCTGATGAAAAGTATGCATATCACTATTTTCAGGTGTAAACAAAACCAGCGCTCTCATAAAAGAAAGAAAGTAGCATCGTGGAAAAAGATTAGGTTTCAGAAAGAAAAAAAAGTCTGCCTCGGGTCAAATAGGTACAGCTGGGCTACATTACTGCCCGGGAAGAGGTCAAGAGGCTATGGTGTGTTTGATGGCATATGTCGAGTCTGGCGTAAATCACATACAGTTGTTTCTGTAACAAGTAATTAAGTACATTTTTATGAGAATATGAAGTTAACCACATTTATATTTCCACAAATAAAGCACAGTCACAGACATTTCAGTGAATAAAGGCAATATGCACATCTTGCTGCTTTATGTATTCTGATGTATGACTTGCCAGTTGTGAATACATTTCATAGTTGTGTTTTCTGTCATAGACACTTCATATTAAATATGATTAACTGACTAGTGATGATAGGTGTCCAACATGAAAAATACTGTTAGATGTGGGAAATGGCTTCAATTGTTCTCAGCTCAATTTATTTTTACATCTGGTAACAGTATTGGCACAGACAATACAACACACAAGTTCTGACCTTGAAGTTATGAAATTAAAGAAGGTGCATAGAAAAATGTATTAGATTGCTGTTTTGAAGAACCTATAAAACAGTTCAGATTACTACTACATCTAATTATGTCAAGCAACATTAAAATAACAAATATATAACCCTGAATAATTTAAGGGCACTGATAAGAGTGCTAAGAAAAGAAAATAAGAAAAAACAACAAAACTTTGTGGTAATGGACATGGCAAAGGGTTTTTGAGACACAATATGAACAATACATCATAACTGTAAATACCAGTTATGATATACCAGCAAACATATTTCATTTTATGCTGTTAGGATTCGGCACATTGGGTCGGAAAGACAAATTAAAAATACACAAAGAAGTCGCAATCCCTTTGTCACATGAGAAGAGTTGGAAAGTGCTAAATGCATGTATGCATGGATGTGAGATGACGTGATGAACGCTTTTCAAAGTATGTCTTTAGCAGATGTTTAAATTTTCCATACTGACACGGCATAAAGTTATAGTATATTTTATGGCTAACTACGACTGGCCTGAGGAGAAAAACCTTCTTTTTGAAACTATCTCATATTTGTTTGCACTCCACTCTTAATTCTATTTATGCCAATGCCATCTCTTTGAATATGACAGTTTCCAATTCGAACTACAGCATTGCATTTTATTCCTCTGCTAGTATTTTAAAGATTTTCGATGCAATAAACCCCATCACTATTAACAATTATACCATATTCATATCATTGCATAATGTCCCAATTTGCATTAATATGGGTATATCATCAAGCACCATGTAGCACACTAAAATACAAATGTGAGCTACTTTTTCAACGCGTTACAGCATACTAGATTGGTTGTGTAATATGGGACAGGACCCAAGCTATTCCCCACTCTTGTGTCCTCCCTCAGGTGGCAAGATTAGTGCTATATGTGAGATCCTGCGGATAGGGTCATATTACTTTTTGTCAGTTTTAAGAAAGTATAAAACCTTGCTGTAGATTAATTTGCTGTTAATTACCCCTGTATATGAATGTGTCATAGGGACTAGTATAAAATAAAATACAAATATTTGCACAGGGACCATTGTTTATCTCCAAGCCACCAATGATTAATCATACTCAATAAAAAGGGAATAATGGGAACATTTAGGTCCCAAAGAGAATTGCAGCAGAGAAGGTTGGTAATGCTAGAGACCACATTTTATGAAAGTGCGGTTTCCATTGTGAGTCCATGATTAGTTCCCAGTGAAACAATGTCATTTCTATCAGTGTCCCGCGCTGTTGGGAGTAAACAGAGTAGGCAGGTACATACATTTGCTTTATATTTTTTGGGCTAATGTTTTTTTTTGTTTCTAATTAACATATGACCTGCATTCCCGGTCTTATTGTGAGCACCATCTGCCTCTTGAGCTAAAACTCTTAGACTTTGGGACTTATATGATAAACAGTATAGCATTATTTATTAGAAGTCTATATTTGAGTTCACTAGTTTCACCTCTATTATATTTACAAGGTTGTTTGTCACTTAATAAAATGTCATATCTTCCAAAAATGTAATAAAATATTGCCAATTTAAAACCAAAAGATGTCAGACGGACTTCTATAAATGTATCTTATGATTGGCTAGAATTTCAGTCAGCCTGATCTGATTGGTTTGGGGCTAAGGGAGGAGGGAGCCATGTCAATGAGCACACAGAATGAAACGTATCAGATTTGAAGGAGCGCTGCTGCTTGCTCCCCCACCATGGGAACCATGTTCCTGGACCAAGGACCATCAAGTCAGCGCAGCAGCAACTCCCGTCTACTTCCATTTGTTGCCCCCTTGTGGTGGATAATGGTAAGGCATCTTCCACTCTCATTCTCTCTCTAAAAAGTGTATCCTTTCACACACCAATGATACCCTAAACGGGTATATTTATTGGTATTTCTTTAGGCCTTTATCCAGTGTGTTTATGTGTGTAAATTGTAGAAGAAAAAAGATACAAACACACGCCTTTTCATATAATTGAAATGTTGTGCACATTAAAGGGTGCGTGCCCCTGGGATCTCCCAACTGTGTTAGCTAAGTAAGTGCATATTATGTGGGACTTATGTAACCAAGGTAACATGAGCTCCCTCACCATGTTGAAAATGGTTTAATAAAGAGCAACATTTATGTGTTTTTCCCCAATGGTGTTCATGTATTTATATAAGAAAACAATCTTTTTGGGGGCTATAGGTCAATAGGATAACCGCTAATTTAAATGTAGTATAGTGCTAGTATGTATGAATATGAGCTAGTTTATGCATGTTTATGCATGTGTGTGTGTGTGTGTGCGTGTGTGCATGTGTGCAGCAAATGTGAAAACATACCTGTGTGTGTGTGCGTGTGTGTGTGTGTGTGTGTGTGTGTGTGTGTGCGTGCGAAATGTCAACAAAGAATATGTAGGGAAAATTTTCAGGGGGAAAAAAAACCTATAACATAGATTTAGTAATTTTATACCGGATTTATTTTAATGTTGTTGGTTAGTTACTTACTCACCGGGTAGAATGGTTTCAGATGGTTAAACAGTGTTTAAGATAAACCAGATTATACTAGATGTTATTTCTGATCACAGGGGCTTAGTTTCAGCAGGAAACTAAAGTTTAGGTTGTGCTCAGTGTATTTACCATGTGAAACATGATACTTGAGGCTAGGATGTTTAGCATGTATTTTGCATGTGCTAATACAACATTAACCCAGTCAAAGTAAGTAAAAACATTTGTACAGGAATGGAGGATAAAGATTTCCTTGCACAGGGAAAGGAAAAGTGATTGTTCACATATACTGTACTTGGATTAAATACATGTAATTAATTGCATGGCAAATATAAAAATATAAACACAGCAGTTCATTGCATCAGTATTTAATTATGTGTCTATTTGGAATAACACGGAAACAAGTAGTTAACTAACCATAGCACAAAATGATGAGATGATACATCTGCCATGGTCTCATGGACGGGATATGAGGTAATGTGTTAGCTAACACACGAACAGAGTGAATAAGCAAAACATCTTTGTTTATCAACCTCCTTATTTAAAACTGATTGCTGCAGTCTAAACAGAAGCACTTAACTCTAAACTAAACCTGAAGTAAGTTAAAACAGCTAAACCTAAAGTGAAGGAAACCCAGGTTCTATTTTCCAGGGGCAAACATTTTAATATAGGCTTAACCATGTTTCATTTACACATGAATGCCCTAAATAATAACATGAGAGGGAGAATTATTAGCCAGACCCCTGAAATTATTTATATTTAATTATTTTACTGGAGAAAATTGTTTCTGCTCATATATGTTAAACATTTGTTATGATTTATAATGGACGAAGTACAGTCTTGCGCATGATATGTTGACATGGTATGTGTATATTATGTGTATAAAATCTGTTTTGCTGTTTGCCTGAAAAACCTCTATGTCAAGATGAATAATACACCAACAGACAGTTTTTATAATGATAAACTAATCCTAAAGTCCTAAATAAAATATGTTGTAAATAGGGGTGTAATGGTACACTGAATTAAGGGTTCTGTTCACAACGTGGTTTATACATCACGGTTCGGTGCCTGTTCAGTAGTGGTAATTTTACTCACATACCCTATAAACCATAGCCTATATAAGCTTCACTTTATTTATATTATTTTACAGACAGTGCCATTAAAATATATTGCAGAAACAGAAATATGCTATAAATAACAATTGAAAAGAAAACGTTTTATTAGCTCAGCTACGCCCCTTATCCCAATAATGTCATTTATCAGTTGAAATGTTATATTCATATAACTTTGTTGCTCACAGCATCACTTTTTGTCACACATTAATACATTAATGATTCTACGTAGCTGTCCTAAAAATGCCTAATATTATGTTTATATTGCACAATCAATGCAGTTGTAACATTGGGCGCCGCGACGATGGGCGACACGCCCCTTCATGTCAATCAAAATACCTCTCCTGTCAAGCAGGCGGATCTTGATGCAGTTAGCCAGGGCTGTGTTCCAGACTTTGCGTAAGTAAAGGCTGGCTCTGCGAGATTACTCTGCACTCACAACCTCCACGTTACAGCAATGCAGTTTATTATGAGCTAATTACATACATAGTGCCAGGGGTGCACGGCAGGTAAATGAAGTCTGCAATCAATGCGCAGTCAACGTCCATAGGCGGAGAAAAAAGACACTTCTGCTTTAGTTCTGCTTGCATTGCGCAATGGACTTTACCGTAGAACAAAGCCAACACACCGTGCTTATCCAATTGAACACTTTTCCCCACTCAGATGTTTTAAAAGAAGCAGACGGGTCTTCAACTTGAGCCGAGGCTAGTGAATTGTGGTTCTGCATTATGCTCACCGTGCACCATACCGTACAACTGCATGTATCAAACCGTAACGTCCGTACCGAAACGGTTAGAAACAACTACACGCACCATTACATGCCTAGTTGTAAATACTTTTTCCTTTGAAATAGAGCTGGGCGATTTATTTAATTTAAATCGGTATATTTTCAAAAGAGATATAAAATTAGACCATATCGTTTATATCGATATAGTTATATTCACACCTATTTTCAAAGTAGCCGATAAGAGAGCAGATACTGAGTCACATGTTCAATTTTCATTTCTGACAAACAGACATAGGTAGCCTGTAGGGGTGTAACGGTTCATGTATTCGCATCGAACCATTCGGCACAGACGTTGCGGTTCGGTGCACGCATGTTGAACTGTATGGTGCGAAATTGAGCATAATGCGGAACCAAAATTTAGATGCGAGAACCTTTAAGATGTAAGCCTTAGCTCAAATTAGACCTGCCTGTCATGCTTTCAAAACAGCGGTGTGGTGAAAATATTGAGTGTTGGATCAGAAAAGTATAATTGTGTTGGCATTGTTCTACATTAAAGAGCAAGCGGAACTAAGTGGAAGAGTTTTCAGAGTTTTTTTTTTTCTCGTCATTTGAACTGCCACACGCACAAACTGCGCGCAGATTACCGACAAATTTTTACCTGTCCTGCACCACCAGCAATGTTAGTAAGTAACTAGCACATTATAAATGCATTGCATAATTGCATTGCTGTAACGTCTGGGGATGAGACTGCATATACCCTCCTCCACACAGGTGCACAGTAACAAAAATGTATTACATTTTGTGTGTGTGTGTGTGTGTGTATGTATACAAGGCAAGAATGAATGGAAGGGGGCGGCTCCCCATGTTACAATCGCATCGTGCAGTATAAACATAATATATATTAGGCATGATCATGAATCATGATTTAGGACAGTTATGTAGAATCATGAATGTATTAATATATGACAAGAAGTTATGAATACAATATAACAGTTTTGTCAATGAAATGATTGTGAAAAGGAGAGTGGCTGGTCTAATAAAACTTATTTGTAGTATATTTCTGCTCCTACAATATACTGGATTTTTCTATACTGTAAGCTTATAGAGTATTTGTGTAAAAACCAGTAACCGCTGTACCGAAAATCTGACTTCTGTACCGCAGTGTGAACCGAACCATGATTTTAATGTATCATTACACCTCTAGTAGCCAGCTAGTATGACAAGGTACCCTGTAATCAAAAACAAATGTGGATACAATTGGTTTAACTGTCATTATAGCTGCAATATACAACCTCTCTCCTATGGAATTAACCATGTACAACTAAATAAAGTCGCAAAAAAATTCACATTTCTGTCGGTTTTCCCATTTTTTCTCCTGAACATTAAACCCACTTTATAGAAAATACCAATATATATTGTGTATCGGTGGTATTCAACCTTAATATATCAGGATAGGATTTTTGGTCCATATCGCCCAGCCCTACTTAGAACCAATATCTTCCTTTATAAAGGTGTCTTGTGGAACAGTAGAGTACATTCGTACTCTCTACATTCATAATGTAAAATATGTAGCACAATGGTTTTGTACCACTTAAGACTTTACTGGTCCCTAATAGGGAATTTGCAATGGTATAGAAAAATAAAGTTGCATTAAGAACAACTATTGCTTATGAGTTAGTGTATACAGTATCTGTTAAGATCATTAAAGGGAAAGATCTCAATTTGTGTCTGGAATTAACAGTGTTATTTTGGTGTTATTTCATTCCTTGGGTTCTATTTGAACTATCTAAGCATACGGTCTAAAGCGCAACATGCAAACTGCATTTAGGGGATGTCCAAATCCACTTTTGCTAGTGTAATGGCAGATCAAACTGTTGCTGCGCTAGGTGCACGATGATATTACAGTATCAATTGGTGTGTTTTGAGCAAATTAAAATAAGCCAATCAGAGTGCCATCTCCCATTAGCAAAAGCAAGACATGCTTGCACCTTGGTGGATTGCTATTATAACGGCGGGTTTGCAAAGTTTAAAGAAAGAGTGCTTCTGTGCAGAGAAAACAACTCATTTGCTCATTCGCGAAGTGAAAGCGTACGAACAGACCATACACCAACAGCCGGATTCCACCAAGAACACTAAAGTATGTTGATGTATAAACACACGAATTTTCACATTATACTCTTTTTAAATTTTTTTGTGCACTCCTGCCTATGTGTCAAGTGCACACTGTCACTTAACGCTGCCTCAAGATAGCAATGTGCCGGCAATGCGCTGGACCACACCTCATGTTTAGACCAACACACCCACGGATGTTCAAATGGGCGCAAGTGCGTTTGCTATTTAAACAAAGTGGGCGCTGGAAGGGAAAATTAAAACGGCATCGTCTGAAATTAGCAAAGACCCTTGCGTTGCTGCTTTGTACTATGTGTTAGACAAGACCCTTAGAGTGCTTGCCCCTACCCATGTACAATGCATTCCTCACTACCTCTCCCCCTACAGCTCCCAGACACTGTCCTCTACCCCACCCCCTACAGCTCTCATAGACTCACACTGTCCTCTACCACTCCCAATACAGATCTCATGAATGGTGTGGTTCTGGGGGAGCTATAACAAAGCAGGGTACCTTTGAAAAAAGGTCCTTAATTGTTGACCCTACCAATCGTATTGAATTCTGGTCAGGCAATCTATGCTGTCCTCTATCACCGGATCAACATATTAGTATAGAGTAGAGGCACTGTGGTTTGAAAATGTATTAGACTTACACTTAAGGCTAAGAGAGAGAAAGAAAGTGAACCGACACAAAGTACAGACATTATAGCGCATTAACAGATAGAGGAACAATTTGTTTTCAGATCTTGAAAGGAAGGTAACCTCATGATGGTTTATCATGAGAATAGTATAGCCTAGAGCCTTTTCCCCAGATCTCATAGCAGCTATGGTATCTGCAGGCACTAGTAAGGACATTAGAGAGAAAACAGCATCAATATTTATTCAAGGTTAAAATTATGTTTATATATATATATATATATATATATATATATAAAACGTGCTTGCTGAAACTATTTCCTGAAAAACATTCATGAGAAATACCAACCCTCATGAAGCATTCAAAAAGTGCAAATCCAAAGTTTGAGCATAACAGCCGGAGATGGGAGACATCTGGAATTAGAATCTGAGACACACAAGCGCACCGGAGATGCGTCTAAGAATGGTATGTGAGCAGAGACGTGACTGCGGCCAATTAGATCCAGACGTCAGCTCCACGCACGGTCTGAGGGTGTGGTAGACGTTTGGCTGTTGACATTTGGCTGTTGACCTCCTCCTCATCCACAATACCTAATGTTGTCCATCGGGAGTCCTTCATGTGTTATTTGGAGTAAGGAGAAAGTTACTTCAGGGTGGACTTTAATAGGTTTCCTATAGTGAGCGCTTGAAGTATTTGTCTTGATTGATATTTCGGTGGAATGTAGGCCACGCCTAACACAAGTTGAAAGGTTTTGCTGTCTAGACATCTGGGATGAATTTGGTATGCCTGAACGCTACCTTTCTCCCTTCACGGTGCTTCATGGATTTAGTCTGAACAGCAGAAATAATCTCTGGCTGTCTCCAATACTTTCTGTGTCCAACTTTCCAAAGTGTTCAGTTTCACATAACAACTGTGGTTTATGGGTTAAGCAACAACAAGATATGGTTTCAGATGTTTCCACACATATTATGAAAAGACGTTCATATAGTGAAATTAATTCTGATGCGAGTCTGAACTTTATAAGAAATGGATTTGAACAGGATACGCGAGACTGTTTGCAGAGGTGAAGGACTAAATGTTGAGATGAGACTAAGCCGTGCCAGCGTATCCTGGAATGCCCTACTGCACCCGTTTCTGGTTAGAAGCTGCCCATGAGCATTAGATGGCACCCCACAGATGTTCATACCTATGACATCTTCAGTTTACATGACAATCTAACTCCAGTTCAGCGGCTAGAGAAGATTCCTCCCCCTTACCCACCCACACTTTCCTCTCATCTGTCCCCCCTCCTCTCTCCTCCCCTCTTTACTGCTCTCCCACTCTTTTTCTCTTGAGAGTTTTCATTTTTAAACACCACACAGTTGTACGTATACTGGCCTTCCACCCAACACTCAGCAAGAGAGAGATCGCCAGGTAAGATTAATTAGTGGATTAGTGGATTAGTGGAAAACAGTGGATGTGATATGTTTGCTTCCTGGCTGGGATTATCAACGACCACTGCTAGGGTACATAACAGCAGTTGTACACTGGACTTGTGCTTTTAGATGGAAAAGGGAAGTGTGTAATGTGAAAACATTGAATGATGGCATCGCATTGGTGTCAATGGAAAAAATATAGATTTGTCCTTTTGTTTTTCAATTTGGTTTACCAGTAAATAGATCTTGGATATGTAAATATATACCAGTTGGATTGCATTGTAAACTGCATTTTTCTGCATCTTGTTTATATATTTTCGAAACAGTTGATTGTGTAGTTGAGACATAAAACTGTTAGAGTATACAGTATTTATCTTGTTCACTAGTCTAGCAAAGTGCAAATGCAATGAACTTTGCATTACATTATTGCTAATATTGCTAAATTGGGTTAAACAAACCTGCATGCATATTATACATACTCTTTATAAATAACTGTATTTTGGCACCCATAATATCATATAATCTATTAACATGGAGTTTTTAGTCCACTCTGCAGCTGGTAAAAGAGGTGGTGGTTGTTGGAGGGAGTGACATTCTAGTAGGGTTGTGTGTGACTAGTTGAGAGACGCCTTTACAGTATCATCACACTTTTAAATTTAATGTTTACATCGTTAGTTGGTTGTTTTATGATTCAAACATACAGTCTCAAAACACCTCAATCTGATATAGAATTATAGAAGTCACACCATAGCATGTGGATTAAATAGATATCATTCCTAATGTGCATTTGGGAAAGGGAGCATTTAGGCTCTGTTGTTGAGTTGAAGCATATTTGTATTGTCTTCAACCTTCCCTTCTATGTTTCCCCATTCTACAGCAGACATGTTACCTCTCCGTGTCCTCTTGTTGGCTGTATTGGTCAGTATGGCCTTGTGTCAGGACTATGACTATGGCGAACCTCCACACTACGAGCCTCAGCCTGATGAATCAACACACCTATCGCCTCACTGCAGCCAAGAGTGTGAATGCCCATTGAACTTCCCTGTTGCAATGTACTGCCAAGACCGTAAACTCAAAACTGTTCCGTTTGTTCCAACGGGAATCAAGTATCTGTACCTGCAGGACAATGAGATTGACGAAATCAAGGCTGGAGTGTTTGATAATGTTACAGATACCCTGCGCTGGTTGGTGCTGGATAACAATGCCATCACCAGTGGCAAGATTGCTAAGGGCACAATCGACAAGCTGAGTGCCCTGGAGAAGCTTTGGTTTAGCAGAAACAATCTGACTGAACCTGTAATCCCGCCATCAAAGTTTTTGGATGAATTGAAGATGACACACAATCAGATTGCCAAATTTCCCCCTGGCCTCCTGACTGGCAAGAAGAACTTGACCTCAATCAACCTGCAGCAAAATGAGCTGACATCTGAGGCCATCGCTGGGGCTTTTAAGGGATGTGATAAGCTGTACTCCCTGGATGTGAGCCACAACAAACTCAAGAAACTTCCCACTGGACTCCCCAATACACTGGAAGTCCTCTATGCTGATTTCAACATGATTGACAGCGTCAGTGCCGGGTACTTAACCAAACTGCCATCTCTGCAGTACCTGAGAATCTCTCACAACAAGCTAGAAGACAAAGGAATCGCTGCCGGTGCGTTCAATGTGACATCATTGGTAGAGTTGGACCTGTCCTTCAACAAACTGAAGTCCATCCCTGACATCAGTGAACAGCTGGAGCAACTCTACCTACAAGCCAATGAGATAGAGAGTATGTACCATTGCTGCCAGTCTTTCCTGCTGTTAAACTTGTTTGTTAAATTAAAATAAAAAAGGATTCTGACTCTAATTGTAAATGTAACATTAACCATTGTTATACATATGTTTTTTTTTACATCTGTGTTCTAAAGTAAACATTTGCAGTATCTTCCAGTTCAATATTAAACACATTGAGGTATAATGTCATGAGCTTCAGGCCAGTACACCTGTTTCTGACACTGAATGTCTTTCTGTTGTTTTCACTCTTTGTAGAGATTGACATGTCAAGTTTCTGCAAGTTCGTCGGGCCCGTCAGCTACTCCCATCTACAGCATCTGCGTTTAGACGCCAACAAGGTCACAGCTAGTGACTTGCCTCCTGATGCCACAACCTGCCTACGTGTAGCTTCAGATATCATGTTTGATTGAGGAACGCCATTCATCCTTCTTCGTTTCTCTCCAGGACCGTCTTCCATTAAACACAACAACTTGGCTTACAGCCTTATTGCATGCAACACATCCTGTTTAACACCTTTAAAACGTGCTAGGTTGTATGCAAGTAATGGGTTCTATGGTGACCAAACACTCCTTAACTGAAGGCAGAATTCTATTCAGGCTAAAGTATTCTATTTAGGCTAAGTTAAGGTATTCCCTAATGCTGTAACAATACTGTAAGGATAAATTATTACAAGCTAGCTTTATAAGAGTTCTTATATGCAACCTGCTTGTTGATATACATTTAGTATCTTATATGATTTCTAATAAATAGTAGCTAATATTATATTACTGTATTAAGAACAGAAAATATAAAGTAAAATAGTGCTTTAAAACTTTAATGAAATATATTAAAGGATCAACACCCTCCCCCCACACCAAAATACCCCTTTTTATTAAAAAGGTAAACACACACTTAAAACATTCCAAACTTCATTTATATACTTAAAATATAGATCAAATGTTGTAAAATGTTTTGATGGGTGTCAGTGTGGTAATGTTTGTCTTACATTTTTGTTGTCTGTTTTGTATGTTCCAGTGTTTAGAAACTTTTTATTGTACACTAATACATTATTTTCTATACAAAAGACCTGCAGGTAAGGAGCAAGCTGGAATATTAACTATTGGTTACGTTTAAATATCCTGAATTATCTTTTTTTTCAACCTTGTGTATTTTGGCTAAAAGTGCATCTTGCTTTGTCAATGGTGCTACTGATAATGCCAAAATTACTTCAAAAGGCTTTAATCAAAAGCTTAGTAAGATAGGTTGTAGTAATAACAGGTATAAAAACCATGATATGAATGCATGCATTTGGTACTATCCTCATGCTAATTGAAAAGCTTCTCACAGTGAAAGTATCTCATGGTTGAAGTGGAAATATCGTTACAAATACAACTAATCCAACTTCTATTATGCTATTCATAGCTGTCCTATAATGCACACAGGCAATTTGTATATATAACATTTGCATTTCTTGCATGCATCCAATGGTAAGGTTATATGATAATAAACCGTTTTTGCAGTTATGATGAGTTAGTGAAATTGTTTACCATGTTTGATACATGTTTTTATTTCTATAGTGTTAATAGTCAACTTGGCAATATTGCCATATTCATGTAGCATTGTTAGCAGAATGTATTTTTCTGTTCACCTTTTTTTTCATAAGTGATTCTTATGACTCAGTAACTGCTGGTGAATTTACTGTAAGAATATAAAATACAGTGAAATAAAGGTTTCCAACATACTTCCTTTTATGACTTAGTCTGATTAAATAGTTCTACTGTGTGGGCAAACCAGATTGATGCCATACATTTCTGACTTAAAGTAACCCTTAACATTTGTTATATAATGTAATAATTTATTTACACAAAAAAATAATTTACCAAATCAGCCTTTACTGAAAATGCTATAAAATATGCATATCAAGCATCAAGCCCTATGATGACCTTTTGTTCAAAGCTTGCATGGCTTAAAAAAAGCCTGTTCAGAATTTGCTCAATTTGTTGTCTGAAGGAACTTGTAATTTAGCCAAAATTCATGATTTCTTTTTCTATGTTCTAACAGTTCAGAGAAATGACCAGGATTAGAGATGCCCTGGCCAGAACTAAAGGGGCCGGGGCATCCCGGGCCTCAGCGCAATTCAAACACTGTAGAATCTGACTGCGGTTATGGTGGGTCAGTTTGGAAATTATACAATGTAAAATGAAAATGCCAGCACATTTAGGCTGTAGGACTGACTATAGTGTATCTGTGGGTCCTATAGGCCTATTTAGTAATATATAATTATATAATAGCCTAGCCTAGTTCAAACAAGAAACTGAAATCGTCTAGGCTAAATCCTGCTGTAGTTTACCATTTGTAGTTTACCATTTCCATTAATTAACGTTAAGAACATTATGTAGGCCTGTAGATAACCTTTAATTAATGAATGTTAAGAACATTATGTAGGCCTGTAGATAACCTTTAATTAATTAACATTAAGAACATTATGTAGGCCTGTAGATAACCTTTCATTAATGAATGTTAAGATCATTATGTAGGCCTGTAGATAACCTTTAATTAACTAATGTTAAGAACATTATGTAGGCCTGTAGATAACTTTTAATTAATGAATGTTAAGATCATTATGTAGGCCTGTAGATAACCTTTAATTAATTAATGTCAAGATCATTATGTAGGTCTGTAGAGAACCTTTAATTAACTAATGTTAAGAACATTATGTAGGCCTGTAGAGAACTTTTAATTAATGAATGTTAAGAACATTATGTAGGCATGTAGAGAACCTTTAATTAACTAATGTTAAGAACATTATGTAGGCCTGAAGATAACCTTTAATTAGTTAATGTCAAGATCATTATGTAGGCCTGTAGAGAACCTTTAATTAATGGATGTTAAGATCATTATGTAGGCCTGTAGAGAGCCTTTAATTAATGAATGTTTAGAACATTATGTAGGCCTGTAGAGAATCTTTAATTAACTAATGTTAAGAACATTATGTAGGCCTGTAGAGAACCTTAACTAATGTTTAGAACATTATCTAGACCTGTAGATAACCTTTAATTAACTAATGTTAAGATCATTATGTAGGCAAAGTTGAAACAGTGTGTGTTTTTATGTAGACTGTTCTCCTTTTAAAATATGATCTGTAGGTTGTATTTTTCTATAGTCTTCTTGTTCTAAATGTAGGTATCGCCTACAAATTAGACCGTGTTGTAGGCATGTAGCCCGTGGCCGTCAATTGTTTGTGTTTACTGGTCTAAAATCAAAAGACCTGAAATGTTGCATATATCAAATAAAGTCATAGCTCTGCGCTTTACTGTTGTCTGTTTCAGTGATGTGAACGATGCTGCACTGTAAGACATTGTGTATAGAGATTACGGGTGGGGTTAAAGACCAATAGTCAACCATCAATGTAGAATATGGTGTGTTTAGCATATTGTTCCACAGTGCATTCCTTAGAACCATATTTAATGTGTCCCCTAGCAAACAAATTCCAATTCCAGTGCAGAAGGAATTTAAATACAACTATTACAACTCTACAGCTATAGCTATTTAAGATAGTATTAACAAGGTGTTTCCTGTTTCATGTATCAGAGCAGATAGACAAATGCTGACCCTAGCCTGCACCGCTTATACAGCATTTTAAAACAATGGACCTTTCGCCAGAAGCGAGTTAACCATTCCTATGGGCGGGTCTGTCGGACAGCTGACACACATGGCTCTGAGCTGACCATAACATCAGAGACGACTTTGATAACAGCCATTCAACATTGTGTCATTAACAATATCAGAGAGCCTGTCAAAATTAAGGTGAAGTGAAACTATGCAGCAAAACGCCTATTTTGTTTGTTTGTTTGTTTGTTTGTTTGTTTGTTTGTTTGTTTGTTTGTTTGTTTGATATTTTGCTTTGGACGGATGATCG
>JAOEGT010059339.1:5849-17936 GCA_025447795.1 Speoplatyrhinus poulsoni
TGATTAGTGCATGTTGAGTGCTTGCTCTGCGTAATAACCCATGTGTAACATTGTTCACATGAAGGTGGGCTACACACTTACGTATTTGGGAGCCTGATTAGTGCATGTTGAGTGCTTGCTCTGCGTAATAACCCATGTGTAACATTGTTCACATGAAGGTGGGCTACACACCTGCGTACTTGGCTCAGCCGGTCCTTCAGGTGAAACTGAGGCGTTCAAACACCAGTTTGTCCTGTCTGGACTTCCGAGCAGTCTCGTCTGTGTCACACAAGGGCTGTATTCCTGTGATCCAGTCGCTGGCTGACTGGCCGCCTACATTATATTGTTTGGCTTCGCCAGTGTTCTCATTATACTCGGCGCGCTGTCTGCACACCAGGGTTTCCACGGCAGTCATCCAAGCAAGTCATCCAAGAGCAAGGCCGCCGTGATTCCAACTTTGATTAGTGTCTCAACATTTTGATTAGATCCCCATTTCAAATCAATTCCTTATTGTTTCAGCAGCTACCAGCAGGCAGACACCTGCAGCCTAATCAATGCTAATAGTTTGTTGGACTGGATCGTGTCAGCAGCCATGATAGAATTACTTTTTTAATTTTTATTCAGTGATTTAAAGGAATTGCACATCGTTTCATTTGGTGGTAATTAATGTATGGCCTTTAGCCTTTGTCTATGAAAAGCGAAAAAAAAAAAGAGTGTGATAAGGAATAGTTTTTTCTTTTTTTTTCTTTCTCACATTTTAGCATATGCAATTTTGGTTGCAACATTTTCCATCTGTTAAATTTCACTTCTGCAAACATTATATAGTTTTCTACCCCTCAATCCCCCCTTCCCCATACTTAAAAATAAAAAGGATTAAACACACTATGAGGTTAAACAAGACCTGAAACTACGGGGGAAGGCGAACACAAGGCTTACGCTTTCAAAAGAGGAATCCAAGCTTAGAGCGGTGTAACGATAAAACCTTAAACTATGAATTTTCCCCTCAGCAGTAGGTAACCTGGAGGGACTGAGCGGGAGGCAGAGGGTGCCCCATGTGTGTCTACACTCGCTGTTCTACTTGCCATTTTAATCCTCGTGTCAAATGGTTTCCTGTACTGCACGGGAAGTCGACACTCCAGGCCCCACTGTCACGGCTGAAGCTGAGGCTTCTGGGAATGTGGGGGCGGTGGAGAGCAGCGGGAAAGGAGGAGGGGTGGGGTGTAGAGGGCAGGGGGGGAGGGTACAGCTGTGGAGATCCCAGAGACACTCTCTCTCTCTCTCTCTCTCAGTGCGTGTAAACGTGTCCCAAACGGCAGCACATTAATTTGTATTTTTCCAGGTTGCCTATTATCTGTGTTATTACACCGGTGGATAGACTAGCATAGTCAATGGTGTGCAATTTCAAACCTGCAATGTCACTACATACAGAAGACGCCACTGGTTTTAGTGTAATACTCACTAGAATTGCTTTTGAAGTGAGTATTTCATGTGGTAACTGGGCTTTGTCTCCATGTTGTCTCGACTCCCAGACGTTTAAGTATGTTGGGATGTATGTATCTTGGGACCACATGATTGTAATCGCATACCAGTGTGTACCACCAAAAAGCTCCCCACCACCGAAAGTTACAAGAATGACTTCCTGAACAGTAGGAAGTCCTGACTTTGATGTGGCGCGGCCAGTCTCGAGTCGCTCACAATGGGAGATTGTGCGTTCGGCATTATCCCGGGCCTAGGGACGCAGATGGTCCAACTGATTCCATTAAGGCCAACTGTAAGTGAAGGTCAGGCTTGTATGGACTCTAAAAGGTTAATGTTAAGACCTTTGTCCTGTATAATTTTCCACTTTCCCTCCTGAGCTCCGCTTGACCCTGGACAGGAAGAGCTCAGCCCCCCGTTGTAGTTTATCTTGGGGAGTGTTTCAGAGGTGAAAATCTCAAATCATCTCTGTGTTGTGCTGTGGCACGATGCCAGCATTTCTTCAATGTTTTTTTTTTTCCCTTCGCAAACTACTGGAAGTACAGGAGCCAGAGACGATTTTGTAATGCAAGAGTATACTTTCAAGATGGAGTGCTTTTGTGTACCACAGCCTTCCTAGACTGTGAAATTGAAATGCGAGACTGCCGGTTCATGTCTTGGGCAGCGCTGTTTTTAGGCCAAAACTAACTGAGGATTCTATCAGAACTTGTTTGCAATGCTCTCGGCATGTTGGATGTGGACAATGGCAAAACAGAAAAGAAAAGAGCAACCTCACTAACTATTCAGGCTATATTTTCCTGCGGTGGTGAAGTTTTGTATAGATCAAATCTCTGTCTGGCCTGGGCTCCATATAGGCTAGAGCAGCCTGTCTGGATACACGTCTCCGTTTATGTAGCAGGGAGGACTATTAACAACATGAGACATGCTCACATTTCTCTGTTTCTCTGCTTGAACTCAAGGGCCAATGGAGGCAACCTGTAGCTGTTGCCATGGCAGGCATGCCAGCTCTGTTAAATAGCCAGACAGAATATAATGCCGCTTGACCGTGACTCTCTCGTCCAGAAATAACATTGCTGCGGCCAGTTGGAACAGGCGTGTGTGAGCGTGCGTGTGTACGTGTGTGTGTGTGTGTGTGTGTGCATGCGTGCGTGCGTGTGCGCGGACGCGCTTGTATAGATAAGAACCGGTTAGAGACTGACAGAAGAAAAACAGAGGAAATGGCTTCTGTGGTCATGCAAGCTGAGTCAAAGCAGATTGGCTATATTCAGACCCATTGATTATATCTCGTCTTCCATATGGCAGGACCTTCCGGAATGACCTGATCAATGCCGGTATAAATCAGCTGGTAACTAAAGGTCAATATTCTTGGGGAGGCTTCCAAGAGGCTGGGCAGTAGCTGTTCCCTGAGGAAGGAAGGAGTAGTTTGTCACTCCTACCTCACATGCCAGTTAGACACAGGAAATGGAGAGAATAAACCAGTAATTAGACAAATAAATGAGGAGAGATAAACCCTCAGGTCTAATGAGCTGAGAATGGGCTTTGGCCCGTGATAACATTGCCCGTCCAGAAGTCTTAAGCGATCACTCGGGAAATGGAAGGGGGGTGGCGTGTGCCGTGACGGCGAGGACCTGCAGAGCGAGGAAAAAAAAAGGGTTGGGCAGGATTTCCAGATGTGTGTTTTTCTGTTCTGACATTAGCGTTTGTTTTTTGATTATCTCCGTCTGTGACCTCTTTAACTCCGCGCGGCATGAGTCGGCGGGCTGGGAGTTAGGCCGGCGTCGCCGTGTCACGTTTATTTCCAGCCCCGCTCGCCAGCCGGAGTTATAAAAGAGATGAGCTGTCCACATTGGGGGGGAGGAGAGGGGGTGGTGCGTGCGCGAGCTGCTAAGTAGGGAGACGAGGGGACCCTTGAGGAGAGATAGTTGTGGCAGTTCCATGCCCCCCTCTCTTTAACCCCTTCCCCTCTCTGTTGTTGGCACGGCGTGCTTACGAGGGGGGTGTTCACCCCAGGTCTCCCGGCCAATTGACTGTGAAATGGGAGGGAGGCTCTCGTCACGAGGGGAGCTGGGTTATTTACACTCTCTCTCTGCTCCCTCCGGCACAGGCACACCGCTTTAGAGATTCCCGATGAGATGAAGAACCTTACCACAGAGAAGCACAAGATGGGCCTCGAGGAGGACCCTGAACCACTGGTCAAAGGTGAGTGTGATGCTCACATGCTACTGTACCTGTGCCTGCCAGGCCCATTGCCCATCTCGCAGAGCAGGCCTTTTCTTGCGTAGTCTGGGGCACTGCACAAAGAGTCGCCTAGAGGTACTTTTATTGACATGCACGGTGACAAGCTACATAACTCAATTACCAAATTGGACATTCCTATACTATTACTAAAACTATACTGAGGAATTGGGTAACTTGATAAGAGTCTGGCTGTTTGTAGGTCTTGTAAATCTCTTGAATAAGTAGTCGGTTACTGCTTAAAATAAAGGGAAAGACTGCAATTAGTGTATAAAGCATTGGCCTAGCGTTATTCCACAATTGCGTGTTACGTATGAGTCTTGTACTACACAATTTCCTAATAGTGTTGTGGAGCGTACTTATACAGCGGTTTGTGTATCAGACGCTCTGCACAAGTTGCGTACTGCACGTGTTGTAGTGCTAATGGACAGAAGAGGCTGAGACTAGACCCACTGTGATCACTTCTCAGCTGTGTAAGATCTTTTGGAATTGGTCAGCCAGTTCGCTGTTTGCTGTATAACTCTGTATGTGCACGTCATCCAACAAGCCTTATTCTGACTGTATAAATATTGTCACGGGCCCGATCAGCTGTGTTGAACTGGCAACACGGTGGCCCAATGGGCAGCACTGTGACCTCACAGCAGGAAGGTCCCGGGTTCGAACCCCGGTCTTTCTGTGTGAAGTTTGCAGGTTCTCCCCTTGACCAGAGACACTGGCCTCTATCTGGAGGTGGTCCCCGGGCACTGCACAGCGGCTGCCCACTGCTCCCCTGAGGGATGGGTTAAATGCAGAGAACAAATGTCGCTACATGTTTGTGTATGTGACAATAAAAGCACCTTTACCTAACTGTAGCCAGCACCCATTTGACCACAACATCTTCCCCCCCCCCCCCATGCCAGGAGAATGCTGCCTGGCGTGTTTCCATTCAGGAGTGATCTCACAGGCTATTCCTGTATGTTTTTTATCTATTTTCCCCCTCTACCGGGAGACATCAGCGGGCAGCCAGCGCTTGGATAAGTTACGTCCTGTTTGGCACGGCGGGCAGTTTGACCGGCTAATTCTGCCAGCAGTTACTATGCATCCGTAACACCTCCCATCTATAGCACTGAGAGCTGGTGGGCGGCTACAGATGGAGACTGTCAACACCACCTCATCTCTCCACCCTCCCGTGGCGCCTGAGAGTCCCGGCTGTAGATCACCCCGGGGCATCAGATAAGGCAGTGGTTCACACACCTTTTTGGGGGCTTGTGTAATTAACATGTATGGAAAACAATTTTATAATATTTGAACTCCACATCAAAACAGACATATTTCCCTTAAGTGTCTCGGGGTGCTCGCTCAGAAGCTCCGCCCTCATATTGGACACTAAGCGGAGAGTAAAGGAGCTTTATTGCTGATTTTGACAGTGTATTGGATTAGAATCGCTTTGTTTTGTTTATATTTTAATATAAACGCACAACAAATAAATACACCTCTTATTTTTGTGCATCAGCTCCAGAAGTTTGAGATCGACTGAGATAACCCAGTCTCTCTTGCCCTGAGTTGGGCGCAGACACGCTGTATCTTTACACAAAGCACCGCCGTTAAAGCCCCGTCCCCCGGTTGTGGGTTTGCAACAGCACATCCTGAGGCTATACAGAGGCTGGTGGCTTGCTGCTGTCTAAAATAGGCCGCTGACACAGAGGACAGCACAATTCACACGCATAATGTGGCGATGACAGCAGTGGATGTCAGCGGTGCCTTATTGACAAGCCTTTGTGAATTTGCAATTAAATTGAACAGAACCTCACTGGAGGCTCATGCGCTCGTCATTTTCTATTACTTTTTCCAAATATTTAAACCAGTTTTCTGGCCGTGTTGTCTAATAATTAAATATTTAGGCTATGTTAATTTGCTGTACGTGGTCTATTCAGTCATAATATGGGAGTAATGTCATTATGTAGATTCACACAGTCTATTATTTGGTGGTTTACTGTACATTACCTAGTCTAATGCAACATATTATATGTAGTAACATTTGGCTAACTTGAAATCTTCCTCAAAGAACATGTAGTTTTGATACACACAGTATAAAGCTCATGCACAACACCCTGTTTTCATAATTCTTCATCATCTTGCTTGGCCACAAAGCTTTCTTTCCAAAGAAGTGTGTTTATTTGCAACACTTCACTGAAGTCGACATCCGGCTGCCCACAGGGATACACAGCGTTAACAGCACTGTAGGAGACACAGGGACCCTCAGTGTTTGAGAGGGCAGGGTAATAAGGTCATAGGTCACAAATGAAACAAATTAAGGGCGAGCCGTGGCCCCCGGGGGAGACATTAGCAGGTCACAGAGATGGGATCCAGATGAGCTTTAGTGTGTGTGTGTGTGTGTGTGTGTGTGTGTGTGTGTGTGTGTGTGTGGGGTGCTCTCTTTCTCTCTATTTCTCTCTCTTTCACTCGTCCCGTCATCTCACGGGTTGGAACATCCAAACAGGGCAACAGCTGTACGGTGTCCCTTAATAGTGTTGAAGGTGTTGAGGTAGAGCATTGTCTGCCTGTCTGCCTGTCTGTTTGTCTGTCTGTCTGCCTGCCTGCCTGTCTGCATGTCAGTTTGCCTGCCTGCCTGCCTGCCTGTCTGTCTGCCTGCCTGCCTGTCTGTCTGTCTGCCTGCCTGCCTGCCTGCCTGCCTGCCTGCCTGCCTGCCTGCCTGCCTGTCTGTCTGCATGTCTGTTTGTCTGCCTGCCTGCATGTCTGTATGTTTGTCTATCTGCTTGCCTGCCTGCCTGCCTGCACGTCTGCCTGTATGTCTCTGTCTCGCTCCCACACCGCACAATCTATCACCGAGCACAGCGCGGCTCGACTCACACCCCCTCGTACGTCTAATATCCTTTTATTCATATATTTCACGTCAGGTTTGTGATTTGGTTCCCACCTCTGATGTGGTGTTAAACCCCTCTGCATTTCTTTTAGGGTTCTTTGGCTTTGGGGACAATGTTGGGAGGGGATTTACGGTGGGTTCAAGCCCACCACGTTTATATAGGCCATGCAGCCATTCTGTAACGGGAAACATCAGTGGACAGCTAGCTCGCCTCCGGTAAGCCAGCTCTTAAATCTGAAGCGGAGGAGGCAAGTATGCCTGGGAAAGCCTCTGTGAGAGGTGAAGGGGGAGGATGGAGGCTGACATAAAAGGAGAGAGAGAGAGAGAGAGAGAGAGAGAGAGAGAATGAGATGTGGGTGGGTACAGGGGACTCAAGCGCTGGCTGACAGGTGGCATGCAGCTTGCTAACCACAGAGGAAGCTGTGATGCTAATGTAACGTCATAGCCGCTCTCAGGGCCGGGGAGCTGAACAAACGCCGTGATTAGGCTCTTAAAAACAATGATGATAAAAGGAGCCAGAGAGAAGGAACATGCCCCAGATATACAATCTCCCCACCGCTGGCGTGGTTTATTGCTGGCCCCTCCCCAAACCCACTCCCAAGGACTCGATGCCAGCCGTGCGGTTGGACTTTGACCCCCCCCCTCCATTCCCCATCCCCCCTTCCTTCCCGTCATAGTGACTTTACTATCCACCCCTTGTCATTCTCTCCCACCTGTAAGTCTCCCTCTTCCTGGGCCACATCTGGCCCAAGCCTGGCCAGGTTGGTTCATTTACCTTCTGTGAGATAAAGCATTTATTAGACACACAGCCCTGTGTGTTTGAGGGGCTAGGGGCGGATGGGGTGGTGCTGGTGTTTGGGAACAGTTGGGGGGAAACGGCCTCTTGCAGACACCACCCCTCTGCCAATAGAGCATTTAGAAAGAGGCTTAGCAGAGCCCGGGGGCCAGACCTCCAGTGCCCCGGGAGCACTGGGGGTCTTGTCCGCTGGAGGCAGCCAGATCTGGGGATTGGCTGCTCCCCTCTGTGTCCTCCTGAGTGTTAATGACAAGGCATTACTGCAGCCACCTCTCTCTCTCTATCTCTCTCTCTCTCTCTCTCTCTCTCTCTCTCTCTCTCTCTCTCTCTCTCTGTTATTCCAAACCCCTGAAGCAGTAATTATGATTTAATGTCTATACATTAGCTGACTGTATTTTTAACTTCCCATGCACTATAAAGCCCCCCCCCCTCCATCCCCCAAGTAATGATGCTTAGCTCAGTCTAATTAACCCTAGAATCCTCATGTACAGACTGCACCAGACTTTATGGACTACACACGCCACAGAGAATATATTCTTAGGTCAGACGAAGGCACATGGGTTTTAAACTTACTTTAACCTTTCAGGAGACATTTCGGTTGGCTTGGTTAGGTTCTAGCTCAATATGGTTCTTGCTTGTTTGCATACTGTACTGTGCAAGGTATGTCTTACTTTTCAGTGATGGACAGACTGAAGACTTGAAAGTTTACATTCTTTGTGTGAATACGTGTTTGAAGTGGCCTTCAAACTGATTCGAAATGATGATCTCGCCAGCTTCAGTTTAATTTCGCCGCGAGAATCAGTTTGGAAAGCCTAGGAATCAATGTGAATGTGTCCGAGTAGCACCTGAATTTACCAATCTTTGGTAAGCGTCGTATTGATCGCTTTACGGGCGTGGTTTAGGTTTGCCGATACGAAAGGGCCTGCACTTTACAAACAGCTTCGATGCACGATTACTCAGATGGACGTGTGAATAACAATCCATCTGGCATGGCAGGTTATGTTTGAAGTTGTGATATTTTAAAAACAAAACGTGGTTATGTATTTCTCTTTCGGCAGGATGGCTGCTGAGAGAGGTGAACAGCACCTGGATTAAGCAGCGTCGTTACTGGTTCGTGCTGAGCCAGGACTCACTGGATTATTACAGCAGCCCAGAGAAAGGAGCCCGCCGGTTGGGAACGCTGGTCATCACCAACCTCTGCTCTGTCATCTGGCCAGACAAACAGACTTACAAGGAAATGGGTGGGCAAGAGACACGCACGCACACACACACGCAGGCGTGCACACACACACACACACACGCAGGCGTGCACACAGTTTGACACAACTGACTCAGCTGCGTATGCAAAAAGTCTGTTTAGACTCAAGGAAACCTATGTTGGTCCCCTATATTTATGCGGTACAGCCATCAAACGTATCGAAAGACCCCGCGGAGGTTGGGTTAAACGTTTTCGATTTGCGTGAGACCGCCTGTGGTCCCATTTTCGTTTCCATGAGCGCCGTAACTCTGAGTAAGCTTGGGAAACCCCGGTCATGTTTGGGCCAGAGCGTGGCTTAAGGTTTCTCCGGAAACCTCGCTTCTGTTCCGAGTAATCCACGTCGCCCGTGCATCTCCCTCGGCACGGGGGGAGAAAAACCAGGAAAAGGAATGCTTAATGGCTGTCTGTTGTTTAGCTTTGTGGCCAGAGGTGTGGGCATGGTGAATCCTGTCTGCTGATGTCCGCCCTATCAGTCAGCGGTCAGGATTATGCCCCAATGACTTTACCCACCCACTTGGAACAACCCAGACTCTGACACGGGACGTACCAACTCTTTGCCAGGGGACTTTCGTGGATAGGAAGGCCACTTTCAACAATGGGTTTTGTCATGTTAGTTTTGACCGCTGAATGGCCACATGTTCCACACGTTCCACATAGCTACCAAAAATCTGTCACGAGAGAATAGCACGAAACTCAGTTACTTCCTCTCTATATCTTTTGGTGGTTACCATGAAATAGTAGTTCCCTTTTTAGAAATGCCATGCAGGGCTGCTTTGCAGCAGAAGTATGTACTGTACAGTACAGGCTCGGGGTCTGCAGTGGCTTCCACCCTACCATACTAACAATTTCATTCTTACAGCCATATTTTAATCTTCTTCTATTTGAACTCAGCAACAAAGAGCCACATGGTGCCAAGTCACGTAGCAGGAAGGCCTGATAACAGTCTGGTCAGGCTGCCAGGGCTATGTCATATACATCCTCTGAGTAAGGAGGAAGTGTGGTATTTTTCAGGTTTATTGCACAGCGTTTTTGATTGGCTTTAGTGTGGCCTGAGGTTCCTCTCACGGCGTCCCTTGACCCTGAAACTGAGATATGATGATATGATGAGGAGATGTACAAGGTGTGTTCTATGTCAAGACTCAAGACCCCTCGACCGGCTTCCCTAATTACATAAATCACGTTATCACGAGTCACCAAAAAAACAGTCCACATGTACACGGCCATTTTCAAATGCGTAGCTTTTTCTGTGCGGTCCATGTGGCCTTTCATCCACATGCAAACCGTGTCCGGTCCTTCAAGATGTAGTTTTAGCAAAACTCCTTCCTGGGGGTAGGTTTGAATAAAAGCATTCAGTGTTCACATGTAGATGTGGTTTTTGGCTTGTAGCGTCAGCTTGTGCCCCGTTACCTCTCTTGTTTGACGTCGGAGTTTGCGCCGTTGCATCCTTTTGTTTACCTAAGGCGTTTTTCTTCACAGGTTTGAAAGCATGCAATTGCGTTTTCATGTGGATGGACTTATTTCCTAAATAGTGCTGTGTGGGCACAACTATCTTTTTAAAACGAAGCAGGAAAATCCCATTTAAAAATGGTATCCATGTACCTTTGCAGTAAATGGTGTAGAACATTTGTTCAGATTTGTCCTGTATCTTCTCACATGCTGCAGGCTACTGGGGCATCACAGTGTACGGCCGCAAGCACTGCTACAAGCTGCACACCAAGCACTTCAACGAGGCCGTGCACTGGGCCTGCGCCATGCAGAAAGTCATAGACGCCAAAGCCCCAGTGGAGACACCTTACCAGCTGCTGATCCGAGACATTGAGGTATTAGGCGCGCACGCGCACGCACACACGCACACGTACGCACACCACTCCTACAGTCACACGGGGCTGGGTCGTCAAGAACTGTCAGCAGCTCCCTCCAAGTACATTATGCCCCTGCCCTGTAACCATGGAAACCACACTGGCACTCGGGCCTGGGAGTCCAAAGTTTCCCTCTCTGTCTTGAATGACTTCATCCTGTTCCAACGCCCCAGAAGAGAACATGGCCCGTAGTGACGACAGTGGAACCTGTCGTCGGTTCTTTTTGGAGGCATCGGTGTCATTTCTGTGTAGGAAGTAGTTGGAAATGATTGTTTTAGAAAGGGCTAGCTTTTTATTGTGTGCGTGTAAACACTTGTGAGTGCACTAAAGCTTTAGCTCAATCCCTATACTCCATATATACAGTATATACATACATATACCTCTATACACCAACTGTGTTGTCTCTACTTAATGTCTTTGTGTGTTTACAGCACCTCACATTTGCTTGCCTTGTGGGCGGACGGTATGCTACAATGTGTTTTAACAGCTGACTGTCGATGTGATCGTACACTGGTACGGCATTAGGAAAACTAGCTCAGCCGAACTAGCTCCCAGCCAATCGTCATGTGACACACTGCGCGTGTGTGTATTCACCGTGTGCGCCCTTTGCTTACTAACTGTCCTTCTTTTCGGCAAAAGCGTGTGCGTACGTGTGCGTACGTGTGCGTGCGTGCGTGTGCGTGCGTGTGTGTGTGATTGTTTGCTGTACACACTGGAAGGCTGGATGGCTAAGAAGACATCCTTCTATTTTAGAGCACGGGTTGCTGGAGAACATGGCGTGCTGGAATCTCATTGAGCAGACAGATGACTTGTCTGGTATCAGCCTGCCCCTGGGGAAGAGACGGGGGAGGGGGGGTTATTTCAGAGGAGGAGGGGGAGCACTTGGAGCAAACCAGCCGAGCCTGATAAGCGCTCCTTTCTTTGGCCTCCAGGCTTCTGTGATCTCTCAGCGAGGTCGTGATCTCACTGAGGTCCTAGTCAGTCTCTCTCTCTCTCTCTCTCTCTCTCTCTCTCTCCCCCCCCCTCCCCCCGTCCTATCTGTTTGCATGTCTACAGCACACACACATGTACACGTGTTCTCACGCAGGCCTGTCCCACACTGTCATGAGGAGGGTGAGATAAGTACACAGCGTAATAACCGTGTTTGTGCGGACGGGATGGCTGCCCCATCTGTGTGAGCAGGGAAGCCAGCTCCAGGGTGGTGGGTGGGTGGGTGGAGTGGGGTCCGGCAGACAGGGCACGGTTGAGAGAGCCCAACCACTCCGGGGAAGACCAGAGAAAGCGAGAGCTCATCCGCTTTTCAAAGGGCCGTGTAATAAAAGCGCCAGTATTCATACGCAACTCCCAGCTTTACATCTGAGGTGTGACCATGTGTGTGCCACATAACCACATTAAAATACAGATGGGAAATCTACAAGATGAAGGAGACATTCTCTCTCTCTCTCTCTCTCTCTCTCTCTCTCTCTCTCTCTCTCTCTCTCACGCTCTCTCTCTCACTCCCCCCCCCCCCCAGCACCCCCGTCCCGAACTTGTGAGCCCACCCTCCCCCGGGGGTGTCTGCGGGCCAGGCGCCCTGGGGCAGTGCCTCATTCTTCGGGCAGGCTTGAAGGCCTGCAGATGG
>JAOEGT010059349.1:0-17931 GCA_025447795.1 Speoplatyrhinus poulsoni
CCAGCTGCAACCACTGACGAGCAGACAGCAATCAGCTCCAGGCTCCACCCATCAGCTGCAACCAGCAATCTGGAACCCTACCTGCAGCAGAGGCAAAGAAAAACACACACAAACGAACACTGCGCGGGGGACGTAACACTTCCAACCAGATATCGTAGTTGTTGAGTCACTTTGTGACAATATTGAGGTGGACTATGTGACAGCCTGGGTTGTCATCCAAATGGAATGAAGTTATTTTCTACTGACCATGATAACCCAACTGGCTCTGAGATGGGTCCTCTGGTAAAATAAAAGTGGTAGCATGTAATTATGTCCAACTTTGACCAGAATGGGTGGGGTTGAGTTTTTGTGGGACCTGTTAAAATGTATATTCAACTTTTTCTGAACCACTGTAACTTGTTAGCATTCTGAAAGCTTTTCAGATTTTGAGCTCTTCTGTAGCCACTCCAAAGGGAAGTTGCTCATTGGCACTATTAACCATAAAAGCCTTGTGCTGTAGTCAAGGTATTTAGTGATACACATACAGCATGTATTAGGTTAATATTTACACATTTGGTGATGCATTTTCTTAAACACAATGTTGTCTGGAACACTTTAATGCAAGAAACCAGAACTTAAGTCTTCATCTTACATTTCAACATACACATACAGTAACATACTGTAACAGTTGTTTAAAAGGTGCAGTGGTTCACAACCTTTTTCCTTTGGAGCCCCCCTTCCCCACTTATAAAAGAAAAGAGGACCAACCCCCCTTTCAATAGTGTGTGGCTTTCAGCATTGGCAATTAATATCAAACATTAAAATGACGCCTCCGTGGCTCTTTGTAAAACACCGCCGACTCTTTCGAATACTTTTCTGATGTGGGTGAAAAAAGTGTATACATTTTACAATTAAATTATAAGTGAAACATTTTTATGCGTGTTTGACCTCAAAGCGAATGAGATCAATCATACACTTACACTTACACTAATCACTGATCTATACTATATTTTAAACATGAATATAGCAGCAAACAACTCTTTTCTGTGTAAGCATACAGCAGAGTAAATGCATCATGAGCAGAGAATGACATCACACCATGTATGCATTGTAATGGGAGCTCCTGTTCCTTTACACAGATGGTCCTTCTGCAAATACATGTTAGTGCATGTGTGTGGTCCACCGAGTATTTGTTTTGGTCAGAGATGCCGGTGTGCTTAGTGTGCCATGACATCTAGTGGCAGAATGTCGGAGCCACTGAATATAGCTTTTCCCCATTAAAAGAATTTACCCTTTATCATCCTTTTCCTCAGTCAACCCTCCCTCTGTTACCTTGGATACAGTAAACCTAGTGCTGCCACCTTCAGGATTTTGGACACATTGCTCTTCTTTAATATTTACATTTTCAGGTCCACGCCTCATGAGGTCAATCGTGTGCAAGTCAAAGGAAAAGCGGCGTCCGTTGTCTGCAGCGGACCTCGGTCCACCTCCTGCTAAAGATTCTTCATTGATGTCTTCTACAAGAGGGAATGCCCCTTCTTCTCCCACGCCCGTGCTAAGCAGCACCTCGCTGAGGCTGACTCTGCGCCTCAGCCGCGGAGAGTGCTCCAGCATCTGTATCGTCAGCAGGTCACTGCAGCTCTTGGAGCGACTCACGCTCTGCAAAAGCCTCCGCCTCTTTTCGGACTCTCCGATCCCCTTGATGACCGTGCTGTAGTCTTCAGTCTGTTCGGACAGGAAGTTGAAGATGTCTATGGCGGCGGGACGAGCGCACGGGCTCAGCTTCTCCTGCAAGGTCTGCGGCTGTCGATGCCTTTGCCTGCGCTTCTTCAGCACTTTGTGGGCCTCGACCACCATGTGGACGTTCCAGCTGAAGAACAGAGAAAGCCAGGCAAGGCCCATGCAGATCCACAGTTCGGTACAGACTTTGTACAGCCTGGGGTATTCCATGTTTGGATTGGTACCTGAAATCACAGCAGAAGCACTGACATCAAAATCAAAACTTTATTAAGAAATCCGTCCAACAAGGAGACAAACAATGTTGTACATACACAATGCAATTTTATGGTGTCTAGGTACAACGCTTTATAGGTACATAATGCCAAAGAATAATTACAAAGCATTCTAAACCATTTTATTTTTGAAACCTGGACATGCCCTTTAAACAACGGCTAACCAAATAAATGGCAAGTGTACCAAGAATGACTAGTAAGTTATCCTTTTATGGTTGAGAAATCACTGACATGCCTCCATAATACACATCCATGCACCAAATGTAAGATTTAACCTTCAGGGCTTTTACACTAATGCAAAACAGAACAGGAGGGCTACTTGTCAACAAAGTTGCAAAACGTCCAACAAAGACCTTGTCCTCTAACTTTATAGTGGGCTGGAGCCCTCATAATGAAAGACTAAATTTTGTGGAAACACTTAGCTTGTATACCCATAGTGGTCCAAATTAGAAAATGGCAATGTTTCACCAAGATTGTAAACATACACAGCATTTTCAGCATTCAACATAGAAATGTTTTAGCTGTGTATGATCTTGTCTGCCACTAGATGGCACACTAAGCACCAGCATCTCACACTTTAAACATTATGTGGTGGGCACAAGGGGTGTGTTCTTGTCTTGCAGTGGTGAGGGCTGGTTGTTACACATACACTTAAACAAAAGTTATGTTGAGTGAATTCAAAACAGTGGAGACATGTTTTTACAAGGACTATAAAAACGTTTCAATTGACACTACAAACGGCGACGATAGTCCCAGTTTGTGCTCGATCCCCTTCTGTCCATTCACCCTTCTCTCTCGTCGTACCTGCTACATAGTCACCAAAGCCAACTGTGGTGAGGGTGATGAAGGAGAAATACAGGCCTTCCAGGTATGTCCAGCCTTCCAGATACATGAAGATGAATGGCGGGATGATCAGGTGGACCACCAGCCCCCACAGCAGAAAGATGGCCGTACATGTAAACTGGACCTTTTTCTGACCGAATGAACACCAGACATGATTTCATAATGTAAAATAGTCTTTCAGCAATGTAACAACATTTATCACTGAAGTGAGTATGAAATCTCACCACGGAAATGCCTTTACGAATTAGGACCTGCGATAGACGTTTAGCCCGGTCGCCAAAGAAAGACCCCACCTCACTTATCCATACCAGGCACAGTGGAATCCCACAAAGACCGTACAGGATGCAGAACACACGGCCACCAGAAGTCTTTGGGGCCACGTTTCCATAGCCTGCATGTGTAAAGGTAAAGGAAGTGAATGGTTTAACTAATAAAACTAAAGGATACAGCATCTGAATTAGTAACTCAGGCCATTAACAGGAAGGAAAATGATGCAGAGAGACATTCCTAAGAGACACTGCAAGTTGTGGATATGTTCTGTTAGTTCAGTTCAGTTCAAATGTATTAACAGACTCGGGGTCCATTAGAGAACATGCACACAAAAAATATTATAATTATAATAATAATAATCATAATAATAATACAAATAAAACTACAACACATACAGTACATCATATAATATAATACATCAAATATCTGGTATCATACAGTGCTAAAACATGGATTTGACAGCAGCGTGATAATGTAGTTTTGAGAATAGTCTATAGCCTCTCAGTAAATCAACAGTTTTCTCAGCATGGAAAGTGTTGATTATTGCACTGAAATAGTAAATTGCACTACACCACCTAGAATGTTTGCGGAATATCCTCATACAGTCATTATAGGCATGCAATGTGAAGCTTACAGTATTTAAATTATAAATGAATTTGATGAAAAACTTCCAATGGTAGTTGAACAACACTAGATTAGAGAAGTAAATAGGCATTATACCTATAGTAGTGACAATAGTGGCAGCAAAGACCACAGAGTTGGGCCAATCCCAAGTGTTGATAGATTCTCCTTTGATGGGTACACCTTGGCCAGCAGCCTCTGATACCACCTAGGTGAGATGACACATTATTGAAACAGCCAAACCAAACTCAACGAACTATAGAACTATTAGACACAGTGAAATGTCCTTATAATGCGAACATGTAAACGAACATTTTACATGTGTTATTGCTAAAGAACAGCCGTTCCGAATCCTATCAAGCATCGATACTTGCATAATTTATGGTTTCAGCTCGGAGGCATGGGCCTACCGCCTGACTCACAGCCATGAAATTCACAGCGTTTCTCATTTATCTATAGCTTAGGCTATACCAAATGGTAGTTACATTCCTTCGAGTTAAATAGCCGTGATCCACAGAAAAGTTTTAAACCAACGCTCCAAAATGTTATTAAACATAAAAGCATGTACCGTACTTATACCGTATTGCATCTACCTCTCCTTACGTCTCTTTACGCATTTTAATTCATAGACCACTTATTTGCAATAGGGTACAACGTGGCGCTTTGACCATGAGGTTATCATAAGGTGTATGCATAAGGACCGTAAATAAGTTTGGCTTAATGTTGATGGGATCTGCGGATGTGTACTTTATGTTGGCTGGTACAAGTTAACCTTAAACGTTTCCAGAGTTCACATTAGTTAGGCTATTTCATTTTACATTAGTATCCATGCTGTACGATGGGCATAGGCTATCTTTAAGATACAAGTGCAGTTTCTTACCTCCAAAATTGTATCAAGATCTTCCTTTGTTAAGCAGGTATATCGCTTTAAAATGTTTCGTTTTTCTTCGATATATTTTGATTTAGCAGAATCCCAATTTGATTCTTCAAGAATTTGAAATATCGCTGCACCTATCGACAGATAGAAAATGATACATGAAGTTAAAAATGGCCCTTTATCAGCCATATTAAAGTCATAACTTCAGTGTAAAGGCATTAGATAAACATTCTGCTGAACTGAACTTTTCCTGATGGTGAGGTTGGGCAACTTTTTTCTCCCTTTCTTTCCTTCAAGCCTCTACTTGTGCTCCTGTACTCTCTCAATCTGGCAGGGATACAATGTAGCCTCGAGTTCAGACATTGTGACTATTATGTAATTATCAATTCAGTTACTTTGTATTCATTTTTAACAACCTAGCCTATTGTAGTCTACTTTGTTTTAAAAAAAGTTGAACATGTAAAATGTACGTGCGATTTTACTTGAAACAAACAAAACGATTTTGCAGAAAGTTGTTTTTAGGACACATGTAATTTCCCCATTTATTATAAAATTATGCTCGCGTAAAGGCGGTTACGTTTTGCCCTAATCTGTGTGGATGTATCTGGCAAGTGTAGCCTATGGGGTTAATCTGGACATGGGGCGTTTCCTGCTAGCTGCTCATGGAGATAGTAGACGGGAGTGTTTTTTAAACTAATGACTATAGCCTTGAAATGTGGACGTAGGCGGTGTCTGTTCCTGTTTTGGCCCAGTGTGCCAGAGACTGACTGTGCTTGTGCGTGGCGTCAACCTACTCCCAGATGCGTGATCGTATACCTACAGGGATATTCAACTCAGGTCCTGGAGGGCCGCACCCTGCATTTTTTAGACCTCTCCCTGCTCAAACACACCTGATTCAAGGTTGTTAGAAGCCTGATAACGACCCGTTCATTTGAATCAGGTTGGTTGGAGCAGGGATATATCTACAACATGCAGGACCGGAGTTGAATAGCCCTGGATACCATATTTTAGGAACTTATTATTTTTAGATATATGCCCATTTACTTTTCTCCCCACCACGCACTTCTATCGCAGTAGCCTATAATAGGCCACGATGTGCTTGGCGGAGGACAGGTTTTTTGGGTGTATTTTAGTTCTGGCAGCCAGTGTCCATGTATCCATTTGTTAATTCGTTAGATGCTCGCCCGATGTGGCAGCAGATCTCTGCGGGCTCTGTGTGTTTCTCCTCAATAATCAGAAAAGGCCGTAGATCTTTAAATCGTAATTTTGCGCTGTGTGAATGTGTTAGTATAAGGCTGCGAGGCACACCTGCGTACACACACACACGCAGCACTTACTAAATTACACATTTGGTAGAACAATGTCTCGTTTTTCTTGAGTTGAGATGAACCGTGACGTTAGGTCTTCCCCGCCCATTTCTGCTTGGTCATTGCGACTGCGTCAGTGCGTCACCGCCTCATTGGAAACCTGAGGTAGGTAAAACCCAAAACCTCAGAAGGGAAGTATGGGGACGGAAGCAAACGCAAGCAATAAACCTCAGTACCACCAGGTAAGATTTTCACTCATTAAGACATATTTTGTTAACATCACTCGTGTGTCATTTTCTTGCCCAGGTAGGGAAAGTAGCTGACAGCAGGTCGATGCGGATTCAAAAACACAATGCAAGACTTTTCTGCGGTAGTCATGCAGCTTTAGAAGTTAGGTGAAACACGGCGAATGGGAAGGCGTGGATTATATGGAGATATCATATAAATACAAATTAATGATGATATTGCTATTTATATGGTAAACATAGTCTACTGTTATTAAACAACTAGCCTATCGATGTCAAATGCCTGTTTAGGAAAACGATCTGTGAATTATGAGTCTGATAATAGGCTACATACATTAGGCTCTGGTCAGAGCTAAAACAGTTAAACGCATCTATGGAAAGTGAACAACATTTTACAACCCTTAATCTATTTTCGTTTGGGAAATGCAGCAGTCAGCTCTGTGGCTATAACTATACTGTATAGGTACAAAGTTGTAAGAATCATATTTTTGCAAGCCATAATACAATGTCTATTAGACTACTATTTCAGTTTGTGTGGTGATAGTATCAACCATTTATTTACAGTGTGTTTTATCTTGATAATATGAAGAAAGAAAAATACATTTTATTAACGGTACACTTTCTCTTCCCTACTCATGTATGGACCGGCACTGTTTGATGGAAAATGCGTCTCCCAATGGATTTCCATGTGGATATTTGGTGAGTATGACATCTGATTTAACAGACACTAAATTAATACTGAAAATGCATTTGTAGGCGTTGTTTTTATTAGGTTTTAAGATTAGACATAGTTAATAATAATTACTTAAATAGCATATAGCCTATAGCCTACATCATTGACTATATTTATATTGGCGTAATTCTGCATGTTTTCTATAGAAGGAGAAAAAGAAAAACTTATAGAAGTTTTTAATGCAGAGAAGTTTTGGCCTTTTGGGGAGGGGTAGTACGTCTGCCGGAGGCAGCAAACGCAAAAAACTCTTTATCTCTCCAAAACACTCGCGGTCCCATCATGCATTGCATAAAGTAACGTTGAATTGGCGGGGTTTCCCTCAGCTGTGTTTATTTGTTTTGTTGGAAAAAACGATATCAAAATATTACTGTAAGTAGACATTAATTTAACTTTTCATCAAAAAAATATATATATTAGAAGAATGAAAGTAAATGTGAAATATAAGAGAACGTGTTTCTAGGTAGGCTACTGTAAATGTATCAGGATCATATAACTATTTATATTAACGGCATATGTCAGATGTGAATGTTCTTATAGTGGTATAGAGTATACCTATAAGATTTGATACTGATCTACACAATTTTAAATGTTCTTTTTTATGTGAAAATATAACCTATACCAGCTACTATACAATATTCCACTAGATGGCAGTATAAGTTAACTAATTATTTAGTGAAAGACTGCCTGCAATATTGGGTTTATTCTACAAAGCATATACCACTTAGAATATGTTAGTTGTGTTCAGTCTGACCAATCTCCTTATAGGTCCTATATGATTTTAAACAGTAATGAGGAGAGAGAGCTTGACATTACACCCCTTCTGTGTGTGTTGTAATACACACAGTATGCATGTAATACGCACAGTCCAGCCATGTAAATGGACTGCATTTATTTAGCGCTTTTCTAACATTCCGGCCACTCAAAGTACAGTATAGCCTCACATTCACCCATTCACTCACATTCATACACCAATGGTGATTGCTGCCATGCAAGGTGCGACCAACCACCGGGAGCAGTTAAGGTTAGGTGACTTGCTCAAGGATACCTCGATACTCGCATGCATGTTTATGTGTTGTATTGCATGTACACAAAGTATTTGTTCAGGTCTGGGCTGCAGATGCTTTGTGTGACATCTAGTGGCAGAAAAAAACATACATGAGCATTATAAAATAAATTGGAAACAGTTACCAACTAATGACATTTCACAGGCCACGTAAAAGCTTTTAAGCTGCATTACTTGCAATTCACTTGGCTGATCAACTCACTTTTGCTGGAGGTGTGTGCATTGTATGCAACATAATGGTAAGGCTACTGTGTGGTACAGATCAGCTCGTGTAAGATTCTCAAAGAATAAAAAAAAGTATAATAAACTACTATGATTAATTTCATGTTAAAATTGTCATAATTCTCTCTAGTAGCATATGCTGTATAACCCCAGTTAAAGTTTGGTAGAGAGAGGTAGTACTATTACTTTTTCAAAGCTCTAACACAAATAGGCCCTGGTGGTGTTTTGTGCGCAGTGTGGAAGATGCGGTCCTGCTTTTTTTTTTTTTTTTTGGCCAATCACGTGTCTGCATTGTGTTGTTCCGTGTCTGTATTGGCTCTGAGGCGGGAAGGTGCTGTTCAGTGAGAGACAGGCGCAGGACACAACACAGAGCACTCTCTTCCTTCATAAATTCTTCATAGCACAATGGTGCACTATGAATATTGATGCAGCCGTTCCCATCTATCCCATTAGTGCTCTTCAGAGCTTGCCGTGCATCTGGCATGCAGTACATAGAAGGTCCCTCTGTCATATTGACCGCCGATTCTATTATTCATTCCTGATGTTCATGGCGGCACGTGTTGTTTTACATAAAATGACAGCGTGGACGGCCTCGCTGGGCACTGTCTGTGTATCCAGTTGTGGCTCGTGGAGAGGAGAGCTGCGTTGGTGGGAGTTGATTTGCTCGGGAGGGTCATCGTGGGACTGTCTTCGTCACGTAACCGCTCAGCGAAAGAGGCAACGATGGCACTCCGCGTGCGATGAACCGTCCCGCTGAATCCCATTTGTGTGTTTGACTCTAGACTGTTCAAATGAGGAAGGTAGATAGACAGCCGGATTGATAGAGATTGTTTCCACTTTCTAATTGTCTCTGTGTGTGTGTGTGTGTGTGTGTCTGCGGTCGCAGTCTGTCATGATGGTCTCTGTGGACTCTGTGTGTGTGTGTGTGTGCGCGCGCTGCCCTCCTGCTCCCTTCACTCTCGCTTCCCTCTCTAGGGTCCAGATGCACACCTGCTCCTCATATTAAAGGGGCAGGGTCCACATCCACTCTCTCTCTCCCTGTGTCTGTCTGTCTCTCTCCCTCCTTCTCTTTGTTTCTCTTTCTTTCTCTCTCTCTGTCTTAATGTCTCTCTCTTTCTCTCGTTTCTCTCTCTGTCTCTCTGTCTCTCTCTGTCTGTCTCTGTGTGTCTGTCTTTTTAATTGGACCTAATGTTCATTGTCTTGGTCTGAAGTAAATGGTTAACACTGCCAGTAATGACTTTACAGATTATTTACAGCGGGTTATAGTCTGCAGGCTCTGGTCAAAGTCTGAAAGGGAAACCATGTTTTGGTCATTACTGTTAACTGGTGAGCATGTCCTCTTACCGATGACCATCATTGTGTTCGTAAGAATGCCCATATGGAACACAGGATAAGCTCCCTGACGTAAAAACTGCTGTAGTTGGGATTTGAGAGTTGCAACAACTACAATATAACAGTCAGTTATTATTTTGAAAATCAAAAACCACACCCTCGTCCTCTGTTGCTCTCCCCTTCTGGAGTCCTATTGGTCTGATAAAGTGCCATTGTGTGCACATTCATGTGATTGACAGGTAAGGTAGATTCACAGTATGCAGGCCTGCAGTTGAAGCAATCGCTTTGTGTGTGCTCATCCCACAGTCCAACTCTTCGCTGTTGTAGTTCATATAATTGATGTACATTTAACTTAAAATAAGCATTACTACTTATCTACTTATAGGGTTGGAGGCTCTCAACCAGAGCTGATATTTTCATAGTGTTCCACTCACTGATAGCTGACAGATGTCTATGGCATATGGCAAGAAATAACACTAAATGCATTGCTCTTCCTATAGAGCATGTTAAAGTGTCACTGCACCCCAGCGCTGTGTGACTCCACCCACTACACAACTTTGGAAACAGATTTTTGATTTTTTTTTTTTAATGAAAATGGGAATATTAACATCCACGTTGATGTCTCATTACAGATCAATCCTATTACTTGGTTGACAGCTCAAACACATTTTAGGGTACAGTTACACTTAGTGTTGGACATGGCCAAGCTTGGCCTATGATTCTGGGAGACTGGCATATGATGCTGGTGACTCACCCTGTGTTATGGGGAGATTAATCAACCCCTTTAACCCCCCTCCACCCAGCTCCCTATGAACCGTATGGCAGAGTAGGAGACCACATTGGGGTCCAAAGAAGCAGCTTGTGCAGCCCCTGTGTCCATTTGTGTTTTATTGTATTATTATTTAGGAAATGTGTATTCAAGTTAATTGTGTTTAGGCTTCAGATGATTACAACCTTTTTTAAACTTAAGTTCGCCTGTTTTAGTAGGGTCTCAACGAAGCTTATGGGGTTATGATCGACACCACACATTGTACGGCTGACTGAAAAGACGGGATCCATCGTGATTCCCTGCCTGACCCCTCCCTGTTTGTTAACGCTACTGTGCCAACGCGCTGCTCCATGCATGTTTGTAGTAGCCGAAAACAGTTGGCAAAATGCGCATATCATTATTATTGAATATTAAAATATGGTATTTTCGCTTTAGAACGTAAAACGGTTTTGTGTGAAATGTTCAAAATGCTATAACCTACGCACTATAAATAATACAGTATTTCTCCCCGTAACATCGTGACCATTTTCTTATTCAGTTTGCAAAGGTCGCCGGTTCTTCTCATGGGTGTAGTTTGCCAGCTCTGCACAACAGTCCAATGCCCAGTTACAGACTCCGCCCCTTTACGAGTATCGGACAGAACAACAAAGCATGTGTCGGGCTGGAACATTGTTTCTTCAGCGAATGTGTGGAAAATAATTTGTCTGCTTTTACTCTTGTTATTTCACTTTTGAGGGTCATTGTAGAGCAGGTAAGATAAATTTAACACACGTTTCTGTCAGAGGATATTGTGACT
The DNA here is from genome assembly GCA_025447795.1 of Speoplatyrhinus poulsoni. Taxonomy (NCBI): domain Eukaryota; kingdom Metazoa; phylum Chordata; class Actinopteri; order Percopsiformes; family Amblyopsidae; genus Speoplatyrhinus; species Speoplatyrhinus poulsoni. The sequence continues at coordinate 11,070 of JAOEGT010059349.1, forward strand.
GTATTTATTTGTTTTGTTGCACATTCGGCGCCATTTTCATACATATTGTTTAAATACCCCTGCACGATGGGCTGGTCGTGACTGTGATTTGTGGTTTTATTTTGAAAAGTTAGAAAAGACACGCCGTGCCACCCGTTTGTGCGATTTCGTACGGTATTGTTTTAGCTACACATATATATTGCCTAAACGCATTATATAGCCAAATGCACTTGAATGTATTGGCTTTAGGGTTTCTACATAGCCTAAAACATTTAGGCTATCTGCAACTTATGAATGGATTTGCTTTTAGTACATGCTTGTAAAATGTAACTACTTGCACTGATCACAGTGAAGTGGACAAGGAAAGTGTATTTGCTGCTGGGTTGTGTCTGTGTATCTACAATAGTAGGCTATCTCCTACAAGGCACTTAAAAGAGGCTTATCAAATTAGCTCTCTCTCGATCTATCAGAGAAATAAAGGGACATACTACTACTTAATTTAAAGATAAACCTCCATGTGTTCTGGCAGTTTCTTGGCACCATGTACTGCTGTTTTAGTCTTGCTGCTGCAGGGCTGGTGGTGTGTGTGTGTTTGTGGGGGGTGTAATGATGTTTGTGACGCTGCTAATGCAAAAGTGAGGTCAATTGAGGCCCCAGAAGTGTTTGCTGGTGTTAATCCTCTTTTGGGAGTTGTGATTCATTAGACCACCAGATGGGAGAACCACACATGCATATGTGTGCCGCGCACGAAATGGTTGGGCTGTGTGTGATGATGCCTACTTGATCGTGTTTCTTCTTCAACGCAACCGCCTCCAAAAAAAAAAAAAAATGTATATATATATATAATTTAAATATATAAAATTCTCCACCCACACTAATGGAAACAGATATGTTATACAATCAATGTTCTCAGGCTGAGATCATGTTTGGACATCGATTTGGGGTTGCATGCTCTCAAGGCACCCGACCAAAGTGAATCAGTCAGGCTACTCTGTCCCCCTCTCAGGACGGTTCATGTTACTTCCTTCAGAAGGGCAGACCATCTGTGTATTGATTAGTTTGGAGCTGAGCTTGGGATAAGCTTACTTGAAGGCAGACTAAAATATACTAGCCTAGTGCCTTTTCACTGTTCAGCTAGGGATATTGTAAAATATGTGCTTGTACAAGGGTTTAACAAGAACATTCTGATTCAATTTTGCATTATAATTACTTGAGCAGTCAGTCTCTAACGTATCAGTAATTTTGTGTTTACATTCAGCTTTATCTTCTATAAAGGATTTAGCAATTTCCTTCTGTACACAAGTGACTTTCATGCAGCCAGGTCTTTAGGTGCGTAATGGCACGTATACGGAATAGGTGAGCATTTGTTGGCACGTGAGCCTGTGTTCACATAGTACGTCGTAGACACAGGACACCATGTGGCCAATGGACTGACATCTTCGATTGTCCAAGGTTGCGATGAGCCTAACCTGAGAGGGAGAGTTTAAGAGTTTATGCAGTCTTGTGTCAATAAATGTGGTTCTGTTCTGTTTAACTATAAACTCACTAACTCATATAAACTTTATTATGACCAGTCATAGTATGAAGCAAAAGTGCAAATTATTTGTCTCCGTTTTGATATCTGCTAATTATTTGATGTCCCTTATGGGTTATAAATGGAGAAATTAATTAAAATATCCATAACATGAGGATAATTTGTGTGTGCTTGCGTAAATGTCTGCATTTGCAATACCCTGTGAACATAAATAGACATGGCCAACGCTCATCTCTGCATTATAAGCACACGCAGCTATTTATAAACCTCTTCCCCTGCAAGCTCCTTTCCATTCAGCCAGCTCATCCTTCGCACAGAGTGCATCATCTTCTGTGAAGGCTTTGATAACAGTAAGACGAGCCCTGAATGAGGTTTTAGTTAAAACAAGCTTTAGGCTACGTTGTGTCGTAAAGGGTTTCAATCCCTGAATTACATTAAATACTGTTGTTTAGCTAATCAAATAAAAACGTTCAATTAATTTGACCAAATCAAAGTACACACATTTGCAACTGAATTATGTTGCCCTTTACTTCAAATCCATGGAAAGCATTGGTATATGAACTGTAACCACGGCAGATGCCTTTTTATCCCTGCGGGTAAAATGAAATTCTATTTAAAATGCTTTGAAACTCAGATTTCAGTTCTTAATCAATGCTGACCCTGACCTGCACATTTCATCCAGTGGATGCGCTCTAGCTAGGGGCACTTCATCCATAATTTACCCAGTTAGTGGCACTAATTAGGCTGTAGATTATGGCAGGCTTTTATTTAGCTATTACATTTACAATGTGTCCCCGTTTTTACCCTGAGGGTGGAGGACGTCGTCCTAACCGTGAGTCCCACGTCGGTAATGGGGGGTACACTCTGAAGCATTTCTAAAGCAGCGCTGTCACGGATGCTGCCGTCTCAATCAGTCAGGCCGCCGCGGGGTGAGGCTTGCTCAGCCGGCGGCCAGCGGAGTTGTGAGCTGGGCTCCCGCCGCACACAGGAGACCGCACGCACGCACGCACTCACACACACGCACGCACACGAGCTCAGCTGGTCCATTAGGGGCCTGGCTGCTTCCCGACAGTTGGAATTGAGATGACGGAGCATTAGAAGACCCCAGAGGAGTCTGCCGCCCGTGGGCGCTGATGCGTACTAATTTGTGTGTGTGTGTGTTTGTGTTTGGTGACCCGGGGGATAGGCCTGTGGTGGTGGTGGGCGATTAGAAGGGGGGTGGGCAGAGTGGTTAGGATTATAGGTTCTAGAGTGCGGGCCACAGTTATTGGTCACTGGACACAAACAATAGGAGGGCCAAAGAGGATTTGGTCTCGGTGAGAAGCCATCCTATTGCGCTGCAGAGAATTGCATGGGATGGGAGTGCATGCGTGCACGCGCTGCCTCTGTGCCCTTGTGCCTGCATGCATCCCCATCTAGCCACACCCCTCCCCCGCTGCCTACGACGTTGCTGTGAGACTTAGCTACATATGGCTGGTGGAGACGACAGCACAGCCTGCCAATAGTAAATACTACGAGAGATTAACTGTTGTTGATGGTGAATCACTTTAAAGGTCTGATTTTATTTATTATTTTTTGGTAACCGAATATTTTATAGCCATTATCGATTATTTAAATAAAATAATTATACATTTTATTTAATTAATATTGACAAAAGGACTAATGGTTTCTACTCTGTTTGAGTAATCCTTCTAATGATGATTATAATAATCTAGTGGCATTACGTAATTGCTGTAATACTTTTCAGTTGAATGTGTGTCTGATTTCATCCTGTGTGTGCTGAATAAATTATCCGGTACTTCTACACAGCCTGGCTCTGTACATAGGAACACAAACAAAGTGTCGAAGACAGCTCACAACAACACAGCCGTAGTATTACGCTTTGCTTCACAATGTGTTTCAATGTGTGTGGCGGCGCTGCAGAGGGATATTGTTTTGATTTGAGTTTAAAGTTGGCAAGCATTCCCGAGAACAACTATCCCTGGCTTTTAAGAAATTCTACCTCTGTGCAGAAGAAATAAAGTAGTTCTCACTGATGGAATCCTATTGTTGGATGCTAAGCTGCTACACTGCCTATAACAGCATACGGACTGTCTCATTATACAGGCTGATAGTACAGTGTCCATTGTTTAAACTAAAGCACTCTTGCATAGTGTCACCTTGATACACAAAGATGCCCTTGACCTCTTCAGAATGGGTTTTGAAAATCAAGAGCGCTTGTCTCTAATTTGTCTTTGTGAGTTGTCTCTGTCTGTGAGTTGTCTGAGTTTTAATGAGCCTCTGATGGGAACTTTAATGAGCCTCTGATAGAAGCTTTGCTTCAAATCTCCACTTAACACAAGAGAGGCCATTGTGTTTGTGTCTCAGTGTGTGGAGTGCGTGTGTGTGTGTGTGTGTGTGTGTTTACGTTAGCACTGGGGCCTCGCACTCAAATTTCACCTCTTATCTTTATGGAAAAGAAAATTGTTAATGTGATAAAGTAAGAACTATACATATACAATAGGAGACATCTGTTTTGGAGGGGCAGATCTGTCCCCTGGGTTGGGAGTTAGAGACCCAGATGCTAACATGCGGAGACAACACTGGGTGGCTGTTGGCTTTTAATGTACATATTCTCTATTTTTAGATATTACAGTGAAATGACACTAAATGATTCAAACTAAAATGATTTGACATTGCTGTGGATGTGAAATCTACTACATAGCTAAATATCAATTAGGCATTATTACATGCTTATTGCTTATTTCACAATGTAGGCCAAAACCCAAGACATCAGTCATCAATTAATTGGAAAGACCTTTTGTATGTAAATGTGCAATAGGCCTGCTGTTATACGTTCTCATAGTAGGATCAAATAGCCATAGACCTAGTAGGCCTATATCTTGGTGGAATTCTATCACAATTTCAGTTTCGGCTCCTAATAATCACAAAAACTATATTTTGCGCATTACGTTTTGCAAATAAACTCTTTGACTTGTCTTGTGATTTGAATAAAACGTGTACGCGAACGTTTTGACTGATTTGTTTCATGGTTTGTTTGTCAGTAACTGCAGCACCTCGCCACAGTCAATGAGTCAACAATCGTGTTAAATAATCGTGATTTTAATATTGACCAAAATAATCGTGATTATGATGTTTTACATTTTGTGTGTTCCCTGCTCCTAATCCTGTCTGTGGTGTTCTAAGTGTGGCAGGGAGATGCGCTGTCAACACGCTGTACATTACTCTGACCTTTCTCCATCTATGACTCGCGTGTTCTCCTTCCCAGCGGCTGCCATGACAACAGAGGCGTGCGCGGTGAGCAAGGCAGACACCGAAGGCAAGCAGAAGGCCCTTGCGCCCGAGCCTGGACTAGAGCCTGCGCCTGAGCCCGGACCAGACGAAGAACGACAGCAGCCGAAGGAGGAGGCAGTCGAGCAAACGGCGGTCAAACCGGGGAACGAGAAGACCCAGGAGGAGACCTCTGAGTTTGGGCCCGCCGACACCGCCACCTCCCCAGAAGAGGAGCAGCTGAAGCCGCGGACCCGGACCTCCACTGGCAAGGGCCTCTCCCGCATCTTCACCAGCTTCCTGAAGCGGCGCTCCCAGTGTTCGGAGGACGAGGCCGGCGAGGCGGAGGCGGTCAAAGAGGAGGCGGTGCGAGTGACGTGGAGTGAGGAGGAGAAGAGAGAGAAGGAGGAGAAGGTGGAGGAGGAGCTGAAGGGAGAGGGGGACAAGGATAAAACGGAGGAGAAAGTTGAGGTGAAAAAGAACGAGAAGAGCGAATTGAAAAAGGAGAAGGTGGAGAAGAGGGGGGGGAAGAGGAAAAAAGAAGCCAAGAAGAAGGCAGAGAGAAAAAGAGAGGTGTATAAAATGGAAAAGGAAAAGAAAACGCAGGAGGAAAAGGGGGACAACACGGAGGCGGAAATGGAGAACAACATCGAGGAGAAAACTGAGGAGGAGAAGGAGGTGAAGGGAGACGAGAAGACAACCGAGCGGGACAGGGAGGAGAGCAGCCAGCCTCCAGCCGAAAAGGAGGAGGGAAAACCAGAGAAATCGGAGGTGAAAAGGGAGCACAAAGGTGAAGAAAAGGCTAACAAGAAGGAGGTGAAGAAAAAAGCAAAGGAGGAGAAGGCAAAGAAGAAAGAGGAGGAAAGAGCCAAAAGGAAAGCAGAAGAAAAAGCCAAGGAGGAGGAGAGGGCCAGGAAGAAAGAGGAGGAAAAATTAAAGGAGTTGAAAAAGAAAGAGGAGGGCAAATCTAAAGAGGAGGTGAGCGCGGACAAGAGGGAGGAGAAGGGGAGGAAGAGAGACGAGGGGAAGGAGAGAGAGGGGCGAGAGGGAGGAGGGCCCCGCAGGAAGCATGCGAAGGCCCCCATCGCCGCCCCGGAGGCGGAGCTGAAGGCCGAGCCAGACACCGGACCGGCCCCAGACCAGCAGTCTCTCAGCAGTACAGAGACCCAGGTCAGTCGCTCCTGTAGGACCACCCGGCGGTTTGGCTAGCCAGCCTAAGCATTTCACACACACGTTCATGCAGTAGCGTAGATACGAACTGAAAAACAAAGTTAGCGGTTTGGCTAGCCAGCCTAAGCATTTCACAGACACATTCATGCAGTAGCGTAGATACGAACTGAAAGGGAAAGTTAGCGGTTTGGCTAGCAAGCCTAAGCATTTCACACACCGGTTCATGCAGTAGCGTATATATGAACTGAAAGGCAAAGTTAGCGGTTTGGCTATCCAGGCTAAGCATTTCACACACCGATTCATGCAGTAGCGTAGATGTGAACTGAACAGCAAAGTTAGCGTGATTTTGTTTATGGGATTTCTGTCTCGCCAGGTGAACATCAAATCTTTTCTGTTTGTTTGTTAGCCTATACTAGGTCTCAAACTATGGACTTGGACTGCCCCCCCACCCCCCACCCCATCGGCTTTCAAAACACATTTATGGGGCAAGGGTTGTGATTTTAAGATGTACCATTTACAGAAACTGACACAATCAACACACAACTTGTTTTTAACACATTCCTATCTCCAAATCTAATCACTATCAGTAACAGACTTGTGTATATTTATATTGTTTCTACGTTTTTATAGTCGTAGACTCAATTTAATTGAACAATTTCCCTGCTAAACGCATGAAAACATGTTATATCAAATGTGGGGGGAAAAACTGCATTACATTAATTAAAAAAAATGTTGTGTTGAAATTATGTTTATTTCTTACCACTACCAACAAAAATTATGAAGGCAGGGCAATGACATAATAGCTCTCACACCCATCCGCTTATCCAGAGTAGGGTCGCGGGGGCAGCAGCTCCAGCAGGGGACCCCAAACCTCCCTTTCCCAAGCCACATTGGAAAGCTCTGACTGGG
>JAOEGT010059358.1:0-17930 GCA_025447795.1 Speoplatyrhinus poulsoni
GACCAGGGCCCTGTAACTTGTATTTCTGATCTACTATTATTATATTAAAGCTGATTTTGATAAACTTGGTCACATTGGTTCCTCCTACTTAAACTCCATAAACGAACACGCTGCAACTGGGTGAGGAGACACCACCCATATTCCAACAATAACTATATATCAGACACACAATGTACAGTATAGCTGACACTAAATTACTATTTTGGGTTATAGATGTGTATTCAGTGATGCCTCAAGGGTTCCTCTATAGGATACGCAATCATCCCAGCAGCAGTCAGTACTTTAAATATGAATCACTGACTTACATACATCAGTTAAACAGCTACAATGTGCATTGTATTTATGCACCAACTGTTACCATAAAACATAAAAGACTTATAGTTTCTTAACATTCAGTATACAGCGCTCGATTGCATTACTGTATATTGTTCCTAGCTGAAATATCTGCCTCAATTCTGTTTGTATTTCTGGTTTCAACCACCAGTTTAAGACACAAATCAAGGAGCTTGAGGTGAAAAGCAGAACAATGGCATACTCATTATTGTCCCCATTTCTCTCATTTCTCTTTGTGATAGTCGCCCTGTAGAATCCCCACTTGTTGTTGAGAGAGGAATCTGTCACCGAGGAAACACATCCATCTCCCAGGACTAATCAATATGTGTAGTAAAAGCACCAACACCCCTTTGTGTTCTGCTGCTACCAGTTTCCAGTGATCAATTGGCTCCTCAGCAAGCTATGTAATGGCCAGCATTCCTTTAAAGAATGAATCGCCACTAAATCACTTTGTGTGCGCTGTAAACATGGCTCTACAGCTTTTAAGTAATGACTATCATCAGTCCTGAAGAGATCAGCATTTTCCAAATGAAGTCATGCCTATGATTCTCAGACAATTGTAATTGTAAAAGCCACTATGGTTTTATACCATAATGTTGCACTGCTGGCAACCCACAATTAGTGACATTGAAGCAGATATTGTTATGTATATAAGGGGCAAGTAGAGATTATTTTTGCCGCCATTAGAGTAACAATGCTGTTTTGATTTCAAACACGAGGACACAATTGACCCTTCTATGGACACTTGGGAACATGGGAACACAACCAACCCCTCCCCCACCCCAATCCCCCAACATAGTCAGCGCGACCGTGACGCCTTATGCCGGGTATCCACTACACGATTTCAGGCCGATTTTGACCCGATTTGGTCGTGACCGACGCATTTTCAGCGTCGGGACAGAACGTGGCTCGTCTGGAGCGACGACAGGCGTTGTTACTCCGTGTAGTGTGACATATTCCTAGATAGGCTACGAGACGTCTGAGACGCCTCGCGACGTCCCGACGAAAAGACTATCATGTTAGAATTTTTTTTTATTTTCTCGCCTAGTTTGATATCCCCTACGAGGTGCTCCGACATATTCCTTCACGTTAACCAATAGGATGAATGCGTATGCTACTTTATAATTTGGTACCGCTGCAGATTAGTCTATTGACAGCCAGGGCATGACAGGATCTGCACCACTGCTTCAGAGCTGTGCCATTGTGTGCGTGTGTGTGTGTGCTTGAGAGAGCAAGGATCGGAGAATCCCCGCTTGCACGCAATGATTCAGTAGATATTTATAAATTGGTCGGACCGCTGCGTGGCCTTGTTTTTATTAACAAATGCCTAACAGTTGGAGAGGTTCAAACCAAAGCTGCTTCAAAGTTTTCCTTTCTTTCTTTCTTTTTCTTTCTCTGAGCATAAAATCCCCAGCGTCACCCACAGCGCTTGTGTATCCATGATTGACAACTTCTTGACCCCTCGTCCCCGATGACACTTGACACATGATCTCGCGCCAGGTCGTGAGCGACGGCATACAGTGATCGGTCGGGGTCATACGTGTAGTGTTACAAGTCTCCCTGCCACGACAGGTCAAGAATTTATTGCACAATGTTCGGCTAATCTGACATGGTAACAATCGTGAGAGACAAAAAAATTTACCAATCAGCGTCGTGTTGATAGCTATACAGGCGTGGTTTACAGTAGGTGTGCGGCCTGGTTGAGGTTTGCTGACCATGAAAATGACCGTACGGTTAATCCAATCAACTGCCAAGCATTTTTTGAAAGTGCCTGCTCTTTTTAAACTGTTTCGATGTACGGCTCCCCAGATGGAGTTGTGAATAATCCATCTGGCATGTCAGGTTAGAGTGTACCCTGCTCCTGCCTAAAGTTAGGATCTATTTAAATTCCTTGCCTTCACCAATATCCAAGGGGGAAACATTGACCCTGTTGCAAGCTGGAGCGCAAAGCTCTCACCACACATAAGATTGACTGATGGTTTGTATTGATTTGATGATGACCGTGAGACCTGCAGATTGAGGTGTATCAACACTTGAACCTGACCGATCGACAACTGTAAACCAATCAGTGGGGTTCAGTACACTTGCAGCACTGAGGTTGCACAGATAACTTTCTGGGAGCTCCTGTCTCATGTGTTTACATCTCATCATGCATGCACACGCACACATAAACCCTGACACCTCCCCGCTCACCCCCCCCCCCCCACCCCACACACACAGACACACGTATGTGTGCACTTAAACACACAACAACACAAACACAAAAGCACCCACACTAATTGATCCCTGAGTTATAGTCAGAAGGGAATATCGTATGCCCGAGAACCCTGCGTCGTAAAATATTCATGCCTTATCTTTCTGCAGCCTCTTTCTGCAAATCCCTTCTCAATGCAATCTCCTCAGTACAGGCATCTGCACATTTCACGTGTGAACTTGGCCTTCAATAGCTGAGGAATCACAGATCAATATGAGATGGCTGCATGGGCAAAACCCATCCCTCACAGATTAGCCAGCTAAGAGCAAACTTTCAACAAGACCTGTCAAGGCCTTCACTGAGAAGAGATACAGGCATTTTTCTTGTTTTTAAATGTGCACGGATGGAGATCTTTCTTTCTGCACTTTTTTAGATTGGGTCTATCTATACACAAAACACGATTTCGTGGCAGTTACTGTGTCAGATTATGTGTTCATAGCACCACAATATATTTGCTGTCCCTGACAATGATCCGATGATTCACACCGAGAAGGTTCATCTTACCTTGCGATAGGCCTTCGCTGTTTCTCACCAGCGTTTTATCTCCTTCACTTTGTCATGCTTCCCACAAAACATTAAAAAATCCTTGAACCAACCTTCCCTGGGCTTGTGTTCTTCTGTCTGGCAGCACCAACGCCACCTTTCCACTTCCACGTGTTTACATTTCTGCGCTGGAGCGTGTTCTGTGCTCCTATTGGTCAACGTCAATAGGAAGGAACAGTGTGGTCGTTGTTAGATTTGACGTGAGAAGAAAAAACTCAAGACATGCTAGTCTTTTGTGTCGGGGTGTTGTCGAACTTCCCATGTCGGACTTCCCACGGTTGTCTTTCACCCTGTCACTCTACATGAGATAAAACGACAGATGGCCTTTCCCAATGTCCCTTAATTTTCTCAAAGAGCACCTTGCGTCTGTCAGGCTGATATTGTGCATTCTGAACGCAGCCTCATAGTGAAGATCCCCCCCTTCTCCTCCACTCCAAATCATGTCACCAAAAGACAATAATCGAAAACTCATTCAAGAGCAAACCCGCGTGAGAAGGATTTAGGGTCAAGGACTTGATCGTGTCTCTTCAAAGCTTCTATTCTCCATCAAAACCCAATTCGGTGCCTTGCATCAAGTGTGTGGCTCTATCTGTCTCTCTTATACTCTTTGGTTTTGCTGTATTGCTTTCCTTTTATCTGTTTACCTCTAGCCTTTTGTACCGAAGCATCTAGTTTCGTCCAATCTAATACAATCTCTAACACACCACACACAAGCCAGGTGGAGGGTCTCCCTGCACACTGACCTTTTCACTAGATAATGGTCAGACAGGACCATAGGTTGTGTATCTCTGCTTATTCACTCAAGGCAGGTGTTGGCTAGAACTGTGTCTCTGCAGGACAAAAAGGCCTAATGCCTCAACCCGGCAACCATTTGGCTGAAAGGAGGGAGCAGTGTGTTGTGAAGTGTGAAGCAGGCCTTGTGTTTTCCTCCTGGGGGAGAAATTAAGCATCTTATATGGCTGTGTGTGCTTGGGATTTGAAGGCTGCCATTATTGAATAAACCAGCCATGGGAAATATGTGTTTTTTTGCATGCGCTCGTTCTATGGCAGATGAGTCTTGTGGAATATCTTGAAGGCCTCAACTCCCTGTGTGAGATATGTGTGTTTGTTCTTCATATATTTTGTGAATAGCTTGGCCGTAGTGACGCGTTAAATTCATTTTATTTATGCAAGGTTATGCATTTGTCACACCTGCCCTTGTCAGTATTGTATGTGGTTATGTACTTCATGTTGGCAGAAAGATCTTTCCACCGAACTAACATTCATACATGCCAGATATTTGACATTTACATGTTCTCATTTACCAGATTCTGTTATCCAAAATTATTTACAATGAGGATTCATTGATAGCAGCTGAAACAGCCAAGTACTGTACATGTTTTGTTTTTATCCATGGCACACCCATTAGGCAAGATTAGGCCGCCGCCATAGGGCGACACTTATTTGACGGGGTATTTTGACAATTGGCTCCAGATCAGTGTAAAGCTACAGTATAACAAATTTGTTATGTTGATGATTTATGCTACCTGTCAAATTGTATGCATTTCCATTCCAAAAGTTGAGTCACATCAGAGACATGGGACAAAACAGTTGTCTATTTTGCCTATTTATTTATCTGTATTTATTAAGGAAGCCCTGTCCAATAACATGCAACTTCCTACATGGAACAGCTTGGGAATGGTCTTTTATTGTGTAATTGTGGAGAAAGTGCTTTCGCAATCACAACAGAAATCTTAAAAATGTCTCGCTCAGCAAACTAAAATGCAAAACAGTCTATTAAAGCTAGCCATCAAATTGCCACATCATCTCCAACTAAGCATTTGTGCTCTTTATGTAATGTTCTACTTTGAAATGAACACTGCTAGGTTGATGAAATGAGGAAAGTATTTACTGTAGCTTCAGGTTAAACATACTGTACAATTAAAACATTGTAAATGCCAATGGTCCATGCTTTAACCAGAGGGGTCAATGCCAACAAGTAGTAATGGTTGAGAATTGTAATTGTCCAGAGCTTGAACTGCACTTTTCCTAATTCAGATGGATCTGACTGTTTGACATCTGAGCTTTCACCTCTGATGCACTGAAAGGTCAAGAGAGCAGCATAGCCATTTACACCCCTGATGGAGTTTCACAGCACAGGGAAATAGAGAGATCTGGTTGTGTTTAGACCTCAGCTAGAACAGGAGAGAATGTGATTACATGAGAATTTCAACTCCCAAACTCTGCCAGGGAAACTTTTTATCGCACTTGAAATAAGATGACTTGAGACAGGTTTCTAAAAGGATTTTAACCATACAAGACAAATATTTAAATGTCCCTGCAATGACTTGAGCTGGCATTTCTCAGAGAACTGTATTTCAAGCAATTTCATCTTAGACCTATGGGAAATTCATTCTTTTAAAAACAACATTGAGACCAGTGGCCAGGTTCTCGTTTATCATACAGAACACATTTCCCTGCTAAACACACAGAATATTTAAATGTTGGTACAAAGACAAAATAATGTTTGCATTAGAAACATTCCGTGCAAACTGTCAGCATTAGTGTATAATATACCACTGAAGTTTTGGCCTACAAGTTAATTTTGAAGTATACAATCCCTTGTGTGCAATGCGCAAGGGATTGTCTTTAAATATCTTTCGCCTAATTCAGTTGTTTGGGATGACTGCATCCACAGATTGGATTAAAACTTGCCCATGGGATACACATCTGAAGACAATGTGCCTCAAAATATATATATATTTTTTATTTTATTTTAAAGCTACAAGCTCTGTAAGAAATACATGTTTTTTTTAATATATTTCCACATAAAAGTATAACTTATGTTAAAGTTGTTAAACCTCAATCATAGCTTGCTGTCAAGGTCAGTTTCGAGATGGCACACATTTCAGAGGAATTTGTCACTAAATACCTGTCCAAAAACCTACCTGACCTTGACAAATTCCCAGAAAAGTGTTGGCAGCAGATTATTCCAAACCTGGCACAAAGTTGTCTGATCATAGCATGAAGGGCTCATATAGATTTACATATTAATCACCTGAACCATTCGCCTCTTACAGCTTCGTGACTGTAATTCTTAAACTCACAAACAGATGAAGTCCCCTCAGGTGTACTTTGTTTTAATGCGTGGAGCCTGTTGCGTTGCTTCAGAATGTTTGGCCACATGGCCTGCACTTTTTCCACAATGGCAATTTGACAAACTTTGAAACAGCACCTGAATGTTACAATAAACATGGCCGTGCTAAACAACAATTAGTCCTCTGATGTGAATGCATTAACACATGCTGTTGTATTGTACAGCAGCAGTCTGTATTTCTAGTGCAGTAAAGCACAGGCCTCTCAATGTACGTACAGTATAGCAGTTACGTGGAGGCAGCACCATCTGTTCTGCTCCCGTGCGCTTTGTTGTACAACGTGAAGTCTGCAGTATAGCTCTTAGTGTCTTACTGACAGTGAGAACGACACGCTGGCTTCAACCTGATACTGGTCATCCCCCAGACACACACACATAAATATAACAAAGAGCATGCCATCAATCCTTAATTTGCTTCTTTCTGCCATCTGCATTTACATCAGTAAATGTATTGTCGCATGGGGGCGGGGCTCATTAGATTGAGTATGTCATACATTCCCTGCATCTAGTTCCTTTGCTGCATTATTAAAGCCGTAGTAAGCAATTTTGAGATAATAAACGTTTTGTCAAGCTCACCAAATATCTCCTCCACTAGCTTCTCGTTCTATGTTGACATAGGAACACAAGCAATGTGGTGCGCCACACAACACTATCCCAGGCTTGGAGATGGAGTGGAGTCCTGTGTGTGTGTGTGTGTGTGTGTGTGTGTGTGTGTGTGTGTGTGGGGAGAAGCTACTGAGGGCAAGGAGAGGTGTTTATGTTTTGATCTAGTCGTGTGTGTGTGTGTGTGTAGGTGTGTGTGTGTGTGTGTTTGTGTTTTTTTTGGCAAGGATTAGAACATTTAAATAGCATTAATATAAAACGTATACGAAATGTTTTATATATTCACGTCTTTAATGCCTACTCATTTTCATGACTAATAAAAGTCTAGCCTATTAAGTTCGCACCCTAGCACGGGCTGGCATTAAATGATAACGCACCACTTTCCATGTGTGTTTTGCTTGTCTGCCGCCGCCGCTGTGTTCTGCGCGGCAGAAGGCTTTAATCATCGACGTCAATATGGATTTCTCCCGTACAAGCACGGGGAAACGCAAACATCGTGTATCTATATTGCCGCGGGGCTCTTCTTTATTCTTGCACCTCGTGCTGTCAATCACCGAAGGCTCGCTGTATCTGCGGATGCAGATAGCAAGGGGAAAAGGGATGGGGGGGGAATGGGGCGGATTGATTTGTGACGCAACAGCGGTATTGTGGTGTTGCGTTTAATACGTACACGCTGGATATTGGATTAATGTGTTATGCAGCATGAGGATATTAGAACTCCGATCTGAAGAGGCCCCGAGACTCAATACATTGCAGCGTACGCCAGATGCGCTCATGGCTGGGCAGTCTACTATGGCATTCCCACACTGGCGGAGAAATAAAATCTCGTCTAACAAGGTGTGAAAGGATTTATTGGCTCAGTTCATCGCTACTTAGGCTACTGTATATCCCTGTGTGCGTGTGTGTGTGTGTGTGCACGTATGTGTGTGTGTGTGCGTGCTGGCCTGACACAGCAGAGCGCATGGAGCATTCCCCCCCCACCCCCCCCACCCGCCCAACATGTTAATGAGCCTGGTGAGTGGGTGGGCGCCACACACTTCCATAAAAGCGAAAGCGTGCGGTGGGGTGGGTTGATGGGGTGGGTGGAGGGGGAGTGCAGGGGACGGCGAAGGAAAGCGAGCGGTTGAGCGTGGAGGAGAGACGCAAGGAGGAGGAGGGAGAATCACATCTGAAGTCCTTTCTGAGCAGAATCAATTCATTTTCTTGAGAAGGCACTTTAAGACATCAGCTATCATTCTGTTGTTGCTATTTGTCAAGACATGCACTGCTCTATTTTTGAGTCCAGCAGAGCCAGGCTGTGTATTGATTATATTTAGTGATCATAATGAACAACCTCTAGGGAACGCAAGTAATTATAGCCACATAGGAATACCAGTAGTCTGTTTACACTATACAATACCATCTGACAGTTCATCAGCTTATAATTGTCAATATATTGAGTTACAGCAGTCAGCTACTTGGCTACTTACAGCAGTCAGTCATACAGGGTCCTTACTTAAAGGTGTGCTAAGCGATTTTAGATTATACACTTTTTGTAAAATTCAGTCATAGTGTCTTTACTTAAAGGTATACAGTAGTAAGCGATTTTTAGCTAATAAACTTTTTGTAAAATTCACCCTTTCTCCTCACAACCCGCTAGCTGCCAATTCTCTGTGTGTGCTGTAAAAAATAATCAAGTACTTCTACACAGCCCTGGCTCTGTAAATAGAACTGAAGCAGACTACATACAACAATATAGAATTCCCGCTGTGTTTCCAATGTGTGGGGTGGAGCTTCTGAGGGAGCACTATATGCATTGAAGGGAGGGGTGTGTTCGTTTTGATGCAGTTCAAATATCAACAAGCTTTCTCCAGAGCAACGTACTACACCTTTAAAAGGACAATCAATGCACATGCTAACCAAGCATTCAACAATGGGTGCAGCTTGTGAAGTGACCTCACCTCAGTATGGCCACTGACAACAAAGTCTCCTGAAATTAATCCAATACAAATATCAATACCCATGCATGTCTGGTGCCATAACACCGACACCGAACACATTAGGCTTTGCTTAAAGTACAAATAAACATTGATCCAATTCTATCTCAGTGGATGTCCATTGATGTGTCTGGCAGTGTTTAAAGAAGAGAATTAGCCAAGAAATGCTGTTCAGCTATCCCGGTTCTCCCTAACTCTTTAATTTATCCCTTTAATGCATGGGTGCCTTGTTATGTGAGGCATACAGTTGTATCAGTACCCGCCCCCTCTTCCTACGCACACAGTATTATCTTGGCTTGTTTGTGTGTTAAATTACATAGAAAGTTTCTCTTATCTCCGGGGATATGAGTGACAGTGGCTTGCAGTCAAGTGTTAGGTTGGCTGTCACCTCCACAGTCAAGCATATTTTCTGTTCGAAGTGAAGATTAATTTTTGTTCAAGCTGTATTGTTCACTAGCAAACTGTCTGATATAGTTAAAAGCTGCGGTGTGTTTTTGTGGCCTAAGTTCCTATGTGTCATCACATTGTGTGCACAGCAGCAGTCTTTGTTTTGCAGACTTTCTAAGGGTCTGCTGACTCTCTGCTGCCTTTTCAGAGTAAGCTCTCATTAATCTTCTTTACAGCCTTCATTAAAAGTGCCATCGCTTAACCCCCCCCAAACTCACATCCACTCACATACACACACATTCACCCATTACAATATTGCACTGTAGCTTTACTTAATAAATGACAATTGAAATACAGTAGTTCGCACTAAAACATGGAATAGTGCTCTCTGTTCTGTCCATTTGTCCCGCCTGTTCTTCAGTGAGATTTATTTAGTGGTCATCTGGGCCTATGAGCGGTTATAAAATGACGAAAAGGTATCCTTTATCCATCTTTATACGATTCTGTTGCAGTACTATTTGCATACAGTATAAAACCATTAAGCCCTGTTTTAAAGATTTGCTTCAGTCTTGAAAAGTTTTTCTCAGAGCCGCCGACCATTAGACATTTCTTTAAGCACTGCCTAAAAGAAACAAGTTTGTTGGTTTTTGTTTTCTTCATTGTTAAATCACCAAACTTTCTAAATCTACAGAGAGACAATCACAACCTCGAACAAATGATAAAGAAACATGGCACCTACACTCTATACTGATTACCTTTTGTTTTTGCCCGTAGATGCCGTTGTGCATATATTGTACTTTATTATATTGTACTTTATGAGCTTCCTCCACCAGATTAGCATGGTGCTAAACCATGTTTCTGACATTCTAACATAGGAAAAAAAAGGTTTTCATTTCTCATTTTCTTTCATCTGATTCTTTTAACAATTTTTATTAATGTTGTTTCTTTGTATTTCTGCATTCGTTTATGGGAAGCACAAAGTAAAGTACCTTGAACTGCAATTATGTATGAAAAGTGCTCTCTATATAAATATTATTATATATTTTTTTCAGCCACCCGCCGTAACCGTCATTGTCAATGCATTATCAAATCTAGGAGACTTCAGTGTTCCTGTATATTATTGTTTTTGTTAGTAGATTCTGTGTCGACGGCATATAGTGAGTGCTGAGATATGTAGAATACTTTGTTTACTCTCCAACGATCTCCAATCAATTCTGCAATTCTTAAGAATTTAAGTTAAAATCCTTAGAATTGTGTTAACTCAATATTCTTTAGTGGTCTGTATTTTTCTATGTAACTATGTTTTCTTGAGTTGACTTGGTAAAAAAATGTGTGGGATAACATGCAGGCCAAAAACACACTAAACTATTTACCCTGCTTGTGGAGCTCTAAACAAACTGCTCAGACAGTGCGTTTACAATGCCTAAATAATAGTAAACTCATTCTAAAGTCAGGACTCGGCTATCCGACCCCAGCCACTTTCCCCTACTGTGAAGCAGGACCGATCACTGTAGCTGTGAATTGATGTTTTCCCCTTAGAGCCCAGGAGAGGCTGCAACATTGGGTAGGACCAATGACAAAATCTGTATGATGGGCAGGTTAGATGTGCTCCTGATCCGTGAAATGACCAACACTTGTTACGTTCTACTATGAAGAAAGCGCTGTGGTTCAGTGGAACTGATGCTGTGAGCAGAAAACAATGGGTTTTCAGAGAGTTCTTGAGCTCTATTTGAGGAAAAGATTTGTCAGTTTACCGTTAACAGCTCTCACTGTAATGGCACATGGTGTCATTTTACCTCGTATATATTTTCTTTCACCTAAAATCTCTATTTGATTGTTGGAAAAAAAGCAGTTGTTTATAGTTTTGTGTTAACTGTTGAAGAATGTATATATGTAGATGTCTGATTTGTTATCATGGGACCATAATCAAAATAAAGACATTTGGATGTAAATGATCATAATGAATGGCAGTGTGTTGAAATGTGTCCTGGTATGAAAAGACATCAGCCTCCCACTGGGTTTTCATCTTATATTGTGATGACTCAGACGTGGAAACCCACAGCCCTGCGCTATAGACTCCTCTGGCATTCATTATGTGCGACATGGTCCCCCTTATGGCTGCAATTAGAAGAACCGTTTTCCACCGAGGCTCTTCTGTAATCCAGAGAATCACACACACTAATTTCCGTGCACTTTTGCCACAGGGCATTCACCTGCTCAGTGCAACGCAGCACATATTTTCAGTTTATTTGACAATCGTTCCCGCTCTGCGATTTTAGGCTTATTAATGCAGTCATATGGTACCTAACATACTGTAATGTATTTGAATAGTTCTAGCTGGATGCTGCATATTGGTTGCCTGGTGACAGTTGCACAGTAGACTTCTAGAGGTTTGATGGACGTGGGTGGAGGTACTAACATGTACTATCCCTTAAACCATGTGGCTTCCTCTAATTCCCCTAACTTAGCGAAGTGTTCTGTAAATTAGAGACAGCTGTTTAAGGGTTTGGTTGGTTCAAATAGATGGTCCTTTCAAGATTCCCAGCCTGTTTTTCCACCTCTGGCGAATGATATAGGTGTGTGTCTGGCCGTAATCACCTCAGGAACACACAGGGATGCAGCGATGTGGAAGTGCTCCATCTGGCCCAATTATTCTCCTTAATGTGTACCACTGCTTGTGAGAGAATTATCTAAACCTTAGTACCACCACAAGGTGCGCCAACCCTTTGACAAACCGCACTTAAGGAGAAAGTAAACAAGTCTCTGCATACGACACAGTTCCAAAGACGCAAATAGGCAGTCCGTAATGATAACGGTGCAAACTGCAAACACAAAGGTCCACAGCATCTTAGCGATTTGCAATTTAAAACTGCAAAGTGTGATGTTCTCGGTAGGTGTACCACAACTAAAGTTCTTTTGAAATGGAGGAAAAAGGCAACTTCAACAATTCATGTTGAATGTAACCTTATCGTTATTACTCCTAGAATAGAATGCAATTGTGTTCTATTCAAAAGTGTTCTTTGATTGTTTTGATATAATGTTATTCACCACATACCAGTCCAGGTCATTTGATCAAGGTTATAGTTATATATAGATATTTAATCAGACACTTCATATCCCCGTGTGCCTTTACTCCAACCATCTTCAAAAGGAGTGGTTTAGACTTACTTCGGTTGAGTTCACCGCACAATAGCATCTCATGCCGCCTGGACAACTGTGTCACCTCGGGTAACACCTGAGGAGGAGTGATATTAGTGTGTCCTCGCTATAGCAAGAGGAAGAGGTCACAGTGCTTCTCTCAGGACTGTTATAATGAGGCAGCCTTTTCTCTCAGGCACAGACAGGCTGGGCGTGCGACTGACATCTGGGAGGGCTGTAGACGGAGTAAACAGCAGTGAAGAAAAAATAATGTGTGTGCACATATGTGTGTGTGTGTGTAGTGAAAGGTTCCGTGCTGGTCTCCAGACCATTTAGAGGCTGACCTCTGGACAGCTCATAATTACATATCGATATGCTCACTTGAAGTTGCCGTTACGGAGGGCAATAAGACCAGCCTTCGTCTGGTTCCGTGACTTATGGACGTTTTTGAATTCCGTCAGGGTTACCAGCGAGTTATTGCAGATGAGTCATTTCTTTAATTCTGTGTCTTGTCTTTGAGAATTAGTATCGTAGTAGTGAATCTACAGTAGTGACACCAGTCCAAATGTTTGGATTTTTGAACTGTTAATCTTTGATGTCTAGACAGCCGGAAGCTTAGGTATAGGTAGTGGCATAATAAACATATAGTGTATGAGATGATTGGTAACATCAAAATGTCTCTGGCCTGTATGCAGGGAAGTGCTGTTTATCTCTTCTACAATGATAAGAAATGTAGAAAAGTCCAGAACTCTTTGATATTAAGAATAAAATCTGAGATATCAGCATCCATCATTTCGTTTATCTTGTCACTGTGATTTAAATACAATATTAAACCAGTATGCATGTTAAGTACAACACCCAGGAACAGCAGGAGGAGTTCATATAGCAAACTCCATGCGTTATGCTGACAGATATGAATTCTCCAAAGCTTTGTTTTGCCTGTGCATGCTTCTATTTTCCAGCATCTTGACAAGAGCCTTATTATTTCAATATTTTGTTATTTTTCTCTTGATCAATGTCACAGTTTTCCATGGTTTCACCATATGCCAGTGTCGTTGTTCCAGCACCTTGGTATATGCTTTCCCAGTGAGTTTGAACAGCGTGGAACCACAATAGTTGGAAAGCATCCCCCGGTCTCTTTGTTTAAGAGGCCCTTAAAGCATTTCAAAACTTTTCGCATTGGAGCAACTGTTCTTTTCACTGCTATTTCTTGCTCTTTGAGGCAATACAATGGCAATTCAACCTGCTGCTCGTTCATGAAAAAGTTTTTATCTGCAGTTCTTAGTGTTTATAATCTGGTATGTAGGTGTGACATTTGCCGGAAAATGATGCCTGGTGTCTCACAGGAGGTGGTGTGTGTTCCATTAGGCAGCAGTGGTTGGTCCACCAGAGAAAATTGTCCAAACTAAAGAGAGGAAAAGTGTCCCTAGTATTGTAGAGCCACATGCCACACATCACATACTGACCTTTTCTTTGAAGTAATCACATTTTTTCTTTCTTACTGTACAGTACGTGTAATTAATTTAGTTCAGGATTGTAGTTAAAATTGTAGCTTTGAAGCTATGCTCTTCTTAGTGACAGCTCAATGGAGGAAAGCTATCGTAACACACTGTAACTTGAAATTAAGTCATTGTAGTAGTGATTGACGATAAGGCCTCCTATGCTCAATGACCTATCCAACAGCAAAGCCTCCGTGATTCGTTTTAGCACTGCAACACTGACCCCAGATGCTGCATGTTCTGTCTAGTAAACATACAAATATCACTAGTGAACTGCAGCCGTCTCATTTTAAGAAATTGGTTACATTAGTCATTACCCAGCTCAAAGGTATAGTGATTCCAAGGCCTTGCTCTCAATGGACCACTGAGCAGACGTTGGTCATATTTTTCCTGACGCTCGCATGAGATCTCAGATAAAGCATATGTGCATTCCCAGAAGCCGATGCTACAGAAAACCAATTTCCTCCATAGATTCCCCAGCATGCAACAGCACCGGATCAGAGGTGAGGAGAGTCTCCAGCGATATGGAGAGCTGTTTCTCTTCGTGGAGATTGTTCTGCTGAGAGGGAGGAGAGGAACGACCTCACCGCGGTCTAAGGGTCCTCACACCTCCCCTCGGGTGACCTCCCTCTGGAGGTACCCTCTGCTCCACCTAGGCCTTGACATCCTTAGTACAGAAAAAGCCCATCACCTCCTGCTTTTGGATTCCCTAACAAGTGTCCTCCATGTTGTTTGTTGTTAGTTTCCTCCGGGTTTCTGCTGTTGCCCTGTTTCCCATCGCTCTTCTTCGACATTTTACTGGAGCTTTCCTTCCTTGCTCATCTCGCTGTCCCTCAGGCACCGCCTCCCCTGAGTGATTTATTGTCTTTCAACACAGCTCCTCTGATCTTAGGTTTTCCAGCCTTTCTCCCACATCGTCGCATAAGAACAAAAGACCTGAGGAGCAGAAGAGATAGGAGCCAAACACGGACCACCGGGAAATTTGTGGAGATGGTGTGAGGAACAGTGTGTTCACTTCACAGGGTTAGGAGGTTAACGACAACGATGACAATGACGTATGAGTTACAGCGTTTGTTTGTAATTAGCTGGTTCTTTTTAAATCACTTGTAGAGAAAAAAAAAAAATGAAATGGACATAATGGGCCGCATCCGCAGCAGTGAAAATAAATCGCAGGAAATGGAAGAAACCCCAGTGAGATCTGTGATCAAAGTTAGCGTTGGAGAGGAGCTCGAAGGCGAAGACACTGCAAAACTTGGCACACCGTGCCAAGGGAGGAAAGACGAATTAATTAGCCGAGCACCAACCCAGTTCAAGCTTGGCTTGCCAGCATGTTTTAATCACTAGCAGTATAATTAGATAGGGCACGGCGTGGATTGTGAGGGTTCCCCAGCAATAAGGAATGATAGCAACCCCAAATTGCAAAACAATATGCAAATTACGACCTTGGATAAGGTCTGACATTACAGATAAACATCTGCCTCCATTGACGGTGAGAGAATGATATTGTAATTTAAGTATAACCCTCTCCCTGCCTGTCAGATTTCACACATCAAGGCTTTGCTTGTAATAGATATGGGTAGTCTGTAATGAGCAGATAGTTCCGGAAAACAGTAACATCAACCAGAAACCAGAGTGAAGCACTTAAATAAAACAACAACAAAAGAACAGATCTTTAGTAAGGGATAAAAAAAAAAAGCCCGAAAGAAGATATGTCTTTATGAGAAGTGTATTGCAGTCAGAACCAGATTTGTAACCATCCAGAGAGCTGGGTGGTGTATCACAAAGGATTTTGGCTATGCCGCAATTCTCCACAAAGCATTTGTTTCTGTCTTTTGTCTTAGTGGGACTAATCTCTCCCCAGCTGTACAGCTCTTTCCTTTGTCTAGCATTCAACTCCTTTACAACAGGGACAGACTGAAGCCACGAGGCCTGAACCAGCATGTTCAGCTCATTGGTTCATGTATCTGCCTGTTCGTCAATTGGAAATCCTGTTCGTATAGCAAAAGAGGACCGGGCCTGAGATACCAGGTTATTAAAAGTGAAACAATAGATTATTCCTATACACCTTTATGCTATACTATTGGCCAGTGAACACGAGGTTGCACCAATTACGCAAATGTATGCGGGTCAGACTCGTCCATTTTACTTTAAATTACATATCTAATGTAATGGGGAATTTTTTGCTGTGACCGCACCTGTCTCTTGCCAGCAGAACAACACTGTTAAAAGTAAATGCGTCTATTAGAGCAAAGAGAAGCGCCACACTCTCCATTTGCGCTCTGTCTTTATGAGTGGGATTTGCATAATAATTGCTTTTTAGTGGCGTCGGTGTAAGCAAGTCTGCCCAGCATAGCAGCGTTGTAATACGGCGTTGATGATCTCATTAATCTCACGCTGAAGTACGTCCTCTGTTCTGGGCAGCGTGCAAAGTGAAGGGTCAGGCCTGTCATATGTTCCTGGCGAGAGAGGCTATGATAATGTGAGAGGTTATTTGCTCCATCAGTCACTGCCGCTAAATACATTAACCCAAATCCCCGCCGTTCCCCCGACAACCCTCCCGCACTCTGACAGATGAGACCAGATGGGGGGAGGGGGGGGGGGAAGGGGGTCAGTAGTGAGGAATAGAATATTAGCCACAGGTTGCAGCCATGAATTAAAGGTGTAGTCAGCAAGTGTAAGCTAATGCGTTGTTTGTCAAATTCAGCGAATATCTACTCCCGGTGCTCCGCTAGCTGCCCGCTCTGTGTGGGCGCTGAACAATTGTGTTTCTAGACAGCCCTGACTCTGTAAATGGGAACACAAAGTGGTGCAGACCGCACCACACAACACTATCCTAGCCTTGGCAACTTGTGTCCAATCGGTGGAGGTGTGGGGTGGGGCTTTTGAGGGAGCACCCTATGTATGACATTAAAGGGAGAGGTGTTGTGTTTGGGTCGTGGTCAAATATCATTTATTTTTTGCAGAATGACCAAAATCCACCTATTCAGTAAGATGCAGGTCTTGGTCTGCCACTAGTCGGCTGAAAATGAGAGACACACTGTTAGCCCTGAAGTGCAAAACACAACAACAAAAAACACTGTTTTGCTGTGGTTTACCTGTTTGTCGACACGATGTGCCCATCAGGGCCTCCATATGACCATAATGAATGAAGTCCAAACCGAATGAATGAAAGAAACCCACCTCCATTGAAACGCGAGTGAGCAAATGATTGACTCGTACAACTGTGTACAACGCATTCTGGCGCCAAATCTGAAGCCCCACAGAAGCTCTGTCATCCCAGGTGTCCGTTGTGCCCCAGTGACAGTGCATACAAATCTGACAACCAAGCTAATTGGCAGTACAGTTGAGTGCACTATAGTCTTAATAAGAGCTGAAGGGGGGGACTACATTTCATTATGCAGGCACCCACCCTCCACAAGCCAGTACTTTGGAGGGAAATCTATTTGTCAAATGGTAAATGGACTGCATATAGCGCTTCTCTAATCATCCAGCCACTCAACGTGCTGTACAGTATTGCCTCATATTCACCCAGTCATACACCGTTGGTGATTGCTGCCAAGCAAGTTGCAACTAACCACCGGGAGCAGTTAGGGTTAGATGTCTTGCTCAAGGACACCTCGGCATTTGGTGAGGAGTAAGCCAGGATCGCCCCGCTCTACTCACTGCACCACTGTCACCCCCTGTGTCTTGTTATATTTGACATGCATCTACACCTCAGGCCGGAAAATAAAACCCTGAAACACATTTACGAAGTCACTGTATCATAGAGGGTGATGATGTATGCCTATTTGCATTTATAGGCTCTCCAAGTTGAGTAGCTCTGAAAAAACCTGACCATAACAATGTGGAGAACATATACACTGATAAAAGTGATACTTTGGACCAAAGTAAAATAATTGCGTCAACTTGTTATATCTAATTACTTTAGTTTTTATCAAATCATAAAATTAGTTTAAGTCAAAGTAATTTTTGTAATAAAACCATATCTTTTTTTACTTTTCATCCAATGTAAATATTTTAATATCATAAACTCAATAATTTTATTTACCACAAAGTTCGCTCTT
>JAOEGT010059369.1:0-17924 GCA_025447795.1 Speoplatyrhinus poulsoni
AAATGGCTGTAGGTAAAGTCTCGTTGTGGGCTAGGCTTTTAAAAGATATGTCTCTCTCTCTCTCTCTCTCTCTCTCTCTCTCTCTCTCTCTCTCTCGCTCTCGCTCTGTCTTTCTATGGTGTTTTAGTGGTGACCCTACAGACGTCATGGAGAGGGTACAGAGAGAGGTCAAAATACCAACGCATCAGAAGAGCAGGTCAGGTCATCTAAACTCTTTCTTCGTTTTATAATTGTATAATGTTGTGTGTTTTTTGGTCAACTGTAATATGTAGTGTGTCTGTATCCCCGTGTACTGCATGTAGTAACATTGTGTAGTGTGTGCTGTATTCCTGTGTCATGAATACAGCACAAGTATAGATGCTTTCCTGCTTTCAACATATGTATATAAATGTACAGTGATAGTGATCCAGTCAGGATGGAGAGGGATGAAAGCGCGCAGAAGAGCCAATAGGCGCCGCCAAGCTGTCGAGCTAATACGCAGGTGCTCATGCACACAAACATAATCATAGGGAATTTGATATTAGCAAACACAATATGTACAGTATATCAAAATGTGTATAAATGTAGATGTTAAAGTGATATGATTGAACTAAACTAACTAATTGGTAGACTACAATTTAAAATAAATCTCCCTCTACTACTTTAAAATATTATACTGTGAAAAGGTTGGGGTATTCATTTTGACTATGAAATTGTATGTGATTTGGTAATAACTTAATTTGATTACTGATAATGATAATATTGACTTATTTCCGAGCCCTAGTTTGACTGTGTGTTTCTGTTAGAGACCGCTTTAATTTCTTTAATTGCTGCTGTATTTCTCATGCAGGTTCATTAAAGGCTTCATCTACCGCCAGGAGGAATACGGTCCAGAGAACGACTACTTCCTGGATCACATGCGTTTCTCCTTCCTCAAGAAGCTGCGCACTAACCTGCCCAAGAGTGTTCTGGACAAAGGCTGGCCTATCTCCCCTCCGTCCCTCACAGAGGTACAGACAAGCAATCCCACAATGCATCACGCCCAGGCCTGGACACGGCTCCAAGTGTTTCATGTAATGATGTCGTTCGTTGCGCTGTTGTGTAGGCGTCTGAGCAGCTATGGTGCATGAACATGCAGAACATGGCACGAAAGTACTGCAGACGGATCCTGCCAGAGTGGAGGAAGCAGGTAATAACGTGTCTTGTTAAACAACAGAAAACGATGACCATAATTTGGTGTTTGAGTACTACTGTGAAGATCTGGCAACTGGCAGTTTTTTTTTTTTCCTCTCCCATGAACATAAACGGTTGTGTCTGCGTTGTAAAAGCACGTTGTCTAAAACATGCTCAATGTTACTGTCCTGACTAGATGGAGCAGAAGGTTGTAGCCAGTGAGATCTTCAAAGACCAAAAAACCAGCTACCCTCGAAGCGTGGCCAAGCTTTTTTTGGGTTCTCGACTCGGTGCGTGTTTGTAAAGTGCACGCACACACACACAACACAGCCATGTATTCACAAGCACTTTTACTATATCTAGCCACTGAATCCTGCAATTACCCGAGCTTCCATTTCCCTCTAGAAAGTGAGCAGATCAACCTCAAAGTGATCCAGACTCTTGGCAATGACAAAGTCCAGGTGTGACTGAATGTTTTGCCTTAATGGTTTATACCAAATGCATGTATCTTCTTCTCCCTCAGTGGTATTGTATATACATTCATCTAACCTACTGTAAATATAGTTTATTTTCCATCAGTTTAATGTAATCAAGTAGCGCGTTTGTGCAGTTCACTCAATTACGTATTATTTTAAGTCAATGAAATGTGTTATTTAATGGATTAAACCCTGTTGCTTCTCAGTATGGTGTGTTGGTAACCAAGTATGACAGAAGGGGATTCAAGGCTCGACCTAGGCAGCTTCTCCTCACTGGTGTATCTGCTGTGTTGGTAGATAGGACCAAGATTAAACAAAGAATTGACTACTCAGTCCTGCAAGGTGAGCCAGGAATTAAGGGATATATATACAAACAGCAGTCAAATAAATCTCAGTATTGAGGATTTGTGCATATTTATTACATTTTATATTTATATATGCACATACATACATACATACGTACGTACGTACATACATACAACATTGCCCAGTAGCTATTTTTCATCACACCTCCATACAGACGGTGATTGAAAACAAATCATCCTCATCTGTTCACAGGCATCTCTGTGAGTTGTCTCGGCGACGGGATCTTTGTCCTGCACGTGCACAGCGTGGACAACAAGCAGAAGGTAGGTATGTGGTGTACACAGCTCAGGTCGCTATGGTAACAGACAGTGCCCACGCTGGCTTCTAAGCACACCTGTGTCTCTCAGGGCGACGTGGTGCTGAGCTGCGATAACGTGTTTGAGGTTGTGACCAAACTAGCAGTGATGGCGGGCAGGACCGACAACGTCAACGTCAGTGAGGGCAGGTACGACTCTGTTCCAGTGTCTTCTTCTACGCCCTATTGTTTCAGAGTGGAATTCTGTATGAATTACTTTGTAATATTATTACAAATAATATGGGTCCCTTCATTCAACACTGCTGGAAAGAATTCTTAGGGGTCTATAATAAAAATGTAATTAGTAATATGTAATTAATAGTTGTGGCTACATTGCAAACATTGCAAGCTATGAGCTTTTTGTGAGGGGCATGGCAAACCTGTGTTTACATGCTGCCATTTAACTTCTTGTTTGGTTCTGCAGTATTAGGTTTGCTGTGGCTCGAGGGAAGGAAGGGGTTGTGGATTTCATCAGGGGTTCAGAGCTGCGGGTGGCCAAAGGCAAAAGAGGACATCTGCTAGTGGTGAGTCGCTTGTTGTGATGACACGCGGGGGAGGATGATGAGGCAGTATTTCAAGGCAAGGTTAGTCATTCTCGAGAACGCTTGCTAATTTCGAGCTCAAATAGAAACAAACTCCCTCAGACGCTCTGCCCCACACATTGAAACGCATTGCGAAGCTACAGTATGTAAGCGGCGTTCACTGGTGTTTCTATTTACAGAGCCAGCGCTGTGTAGAAGTACCGGATTATTTATTTATTTGCTTTATTATTATTTTTATAATAATAATGGTAAGATAGCGAAATGCAAGAACATATTTGGTGAATTTTACAAAAAAGTGTATTAGCTTACAATATCAGCTTGCAATAGCTGTCTATACCTTTAATGAGGGGGAAGTATATGTGGGAAGACAAAGAATGAAGTGAAAGCAGAAGTAATATAATCTAGCCACACTCGTAATGCCATGTGCTAAGCATTGAATTTGGTTGCTTTGCAGACGGCTCCAGGTCCCAGCCACACATGACCCGGCAATGTTGCTGTACCACTTTGGAGTGTTGCCACTCAGAAGATAGCATTTTTTGTTTGTTTAGTTCAGATACCATACAGTACCACCACCACTACAGCGTACGCCTAGAAGTCATTGTGTCACATGACTAGCAATTTAAGCTTGCTTTCTATTATTAACAAAAGCTACATTTTGGGAATTATACTTTCTTTTTTTTAACATTTAAAATAATCACATGAAGTAACATAATTCCAAATGCTTCATCTTTAATTAATTCACATTGTTAAATATAAAACAGTTTGTGTAATATAACATCTCTATATAAAATTAAGTTAACAGCACCTTTGAAATAAATACTTTGTAATAAATATGTCAATAAATAAATATGCACTGTGTGTATGGATATCACTGGAAAGTTCAGGGCTGAAAATACAAAGACTGTCGGGAAGTGTTGTGCCACCCTCGTAGCTCAACCTCCCCTCCAAGCTTGATGAATTACAGTAAACAGAGAAGGAAACAGGGGAATCCATGGACAGCAGTCGCAGATACTTAACACATACATGGTACTTCAAGTACTGACCACATTCTCAAAAATGGTAACAGAAACAATGTCTCAGCACAATTTATGAGCTGGAGAAAACGAGGTTATAAAGTTTTGGCACCAATTCTTTGATGACAAAAAAGTCACAAGTCACATAATGCTGTAAAATACTCAGTTTAAAATAAATGACATGGAAGTAGTCAACTACAAATTCAAAGCTGCACTGGATAATTTCCTGTAGTGGAATTCTAACTTTGGGTTGTAATTTATCTTCAAAGTGCCAGTAAAGCCAACAGCACAACAAGAAATCCCCTGGGTTATAGGATGTCTTGCCCTGTGCAGTACACTGGTGGAAAATACAACGTTCTGATGAGCAGGAAGTGTTGATTTCTGCTTCGCTACTACGGCTGACATGATTATGGCAACATGATGTTGCAAGGCGGGAGGTGATGAGAGATACGCCAAGCTATCCTGTATAGCGTCAGTTTGTGTTCACCTCAATCTATTCTGCATTTTTATGCATAGTTTGAATATTGCCTTCTATTCAATTCACCACCATTTACTTAGGTGTGTTGTGGCCTCTCTTTCTATTTAATGTATTATCAAAGCTCAGTGGAAAGGGTGGGTGGGCTCAGATATTTCTTCTTTTAATTTTGAAAGAACATTCAGTTAGTGTGTCTGCTTGCGTGCGTGTGTGTTTCATGGATGCGCCGTGCCTGGGTGACGGTGATGGCTGTGAAACAGCAGAAGGAAGTCTCTGGCCAGCCTGGTGAGGTAAAGATCTACATCTCTCAGAATGACGTAGCCCTCTAGGTGGCTGTCCCATACCGTTTGTGAGGGGAGCACACGACTCAAGCCAAGCGTCCCTGGGGCTGTTGGAACTGTGGCAGAGGTCCTTGAGCTATCCAAGAGTCTCATCTGCAACACAGTGCAGTGATTTAAATGTCATGCATTGTAGAAACAAAAAAAAAAAAAAAACATTGTATTTATTGGGGCACAGCTAGCAACTAAAACACATGCTGCTGAAGCCTGTGCACTATTACTATTATCCTAAGATGTTGCACCATCTCATGTTTTTATATTTCAATAAACAGCTGAGAAACAAACTTGTGTTACAAAATCTAAACGCTAGTGCTCACACAACAGTGAATGCTGTGACATGTTTTTATAAGTGTTGCTAATCAAACAGTCACCACAACATTGATCTCAAAATGTATGTATTTTCTAAATGTGCACACTGTATGCCTACCTGAGTGTGTATGTGTGTGATGAGGTCTCTTAGGTTCCTCTGAATGTATTGTATTCTTTCAGGTATGGTCATGGGTTTGGTTCTGCGCCTGGTTCTGTGGGTCACTCTTTGCTCCGCTTCCTCTTTCTGCAACTGTTTGTTCTTCAGCTCCAGCACATCCCAGTAGGTCCGCAGGTCCTGGTAAGCAGCATGAAGCCGCTCCCAGTCCTAAACACAACACAAGAGAAAAACAAAATGATCACATGATCAACATGTGAGGCAATGATAGAGATGCATACACGTCCCTTAAGGGAATTTCCTTCTAAATAGATGGTACTTTTCTAATCAAATAAAAAATATATATATCACACATTGAGGACAAATGGGAAATACCAATAGTAATTATGCTTTTGTAATATTTTGAATTAATTAACAATGGGACATTTTTGACTTTTGGGATTTTACAGTAATGCAACCCATGACACCAACCTCCATGTTTAACCAACTGTTGAAGTCTGTAGAAAGTAATGGCAAGCCATTCAGCTGCAAACTTCTATCTTCAAAATGGCCATCTCCCAAGTGATGCTCTTTCTAGTGGAATGAGAAATAAATAACTATAGTTTCATGTTACAATAAAATGAAGATGGCTACTTGAAAACCTAGAATGATAGTGTTATTTGACTTGCATTGGGGGGTCACTCACATATCTTTTAAGCAGCTGCTGTACATATGCTCGTGTGGATCTGGTGAGACGAAGAGAGTTTATATATGCAGAGTTTCGCTGATCAAGAGAGGACGAGCTGCATATCTCACAGTTAAGGAAGATGAAGAAAATGCCAAAAAGATGCTTCCACCAAAACATCATCTGGGGAAATCAGGGATTGTCAATTCACTTTATTTTGACTCTGCCATATACAATCTAATTTAATGCTGTGTATATATGCCAAAGTACCTTTCTCATCAAGAGACAATACACCATTGCACCAAATGTTTGTTAAAATAGTTTGGTGCATATATTCTGATATTTGAATCTGATTGTATTAGTTATCAC
Source organism: Speoplatyrhinus poulsoni (assembly GCA_025447795.1). NCBI lineage: Eukaryota > Metazoa > Chordata > Actinopteri > Percopsiformes > Amblyopsidae > Speoplatyrhinus > Speoplatyrhinus poulsoni. The sequence goes on from JAOEGT010059369.1 coordinate 6,115, forward strand.
TTTCAATGTGTTTTTTATTTTTGTTAGACTGCTGCTTGGTAGTGCAAGACAATCAATTCAGTTTTAAATATTAGATATGAGAGTTGAAAACGTATTATATTTACCACAGCTGCTACACGGAATAATCACTTATGCATGATACTGTACAATATTTGTTTACATGATATGTTTACTTTATTAATAATTGTTTACTAGCGCACATTTCACAATGTCACAATCGGAATCACCATAATCACAATAATCAATTTTAGTAGTCATTTTAGGATGAGGCTTAGGTAAGGCACAATTTAATCAGCAAGGCTGTATCATTTTCTTTGCAGGTTACAAAGCATTGTTAAAATTGACTTACCTTGTGTAGTAGTAGACTTTATTAGTAGTAGTAGTTCTTAAATAGTATAGTCTACAGTAGCGTTCATGCTTCACTCAAGGCAATTTATATGTTTAGTTCAGTTTCAGTTTCTAATGGTCTGGAGTTTCTCTCCCCCTCTCTCTCTCTCTCTCTCTCTCTCTCTCTCTTTCTCTTTCTCACTCCCTCTCTCGGTTTCTTGTTCTCTCACTTATTGAATCATTTTGTGGTTACAAATGATTCTAATGGAAAAAAAACCTGAAGCGTATAATATATATATATATATATATATATATATATATCATTTCAAGGAAACTGATTTGTGATTTTAGGATGGGGCTGTTTTGGATGAGGCTAAACAGTTGTCACAAGTCCATCTGGGGAGCATTGAAACTGCTTGTGAAAGGCAGGTACTTTCAAAAAATACCTGGTATTTGATTGTATGAACCATCTGGTCGTTTTCGCTGTCGGCACACCTCAACCACGCCCGTATACATAGAACTATATAATAACCCCGTATAGCTATAAACACGACGCTGATTGGAAAGTTCAGTTGCTACTCAGATACAGTCAAAATTATTCCTATGCTTTCCAGACTGATTCATTAAACTGAAGCTGTGAGATCAGGATGGTCTCGCGTGGCTAGAGATGTTGACTTACAGTACACAATATAGATAGTGATGTAATTTGAATCCTGAGCAGACAATTACATCACCCCCTCTGTGTGTTGTAATCTCTTTGGTTTCATTGGCGGGCTGGCATTCTTGCATGTGTGTGTATGGCCCAGAAAGCATTTGTTTTGGTCTGAGATGCTGGTGTGCTTAATGTGACTTGGCTAACTTTGATATAGGGTCACTTTAATAACAATATGAAAACACATTAATAAAATAAATAAATAAAAAAACACAAGAAGACAGTATGTTCAGATTATATTATGATCTGTTTTACCTTATGGCAAATTCATATATAACAATGTAAAAATACTTTGTGTTATCATGTATGTATTACTGCCCAATTTAAAAAGATAGTTTGCTCTCAGTTGATTCTATACTGTACAAGGGTATCTTAAATTATAATTATGCAAAAACTACCAAATTGACTAATGATAGCTAATGTTGACTGTAGGAAAATAAAATAGCTCTTTTTTGAATTCTTCAACTGTCACAGATGGTAAAGGCTACTTGCAAGACAATGGAATATTGAGGTAAATTCTGTCATAATTTTCAGTTTCAACATCTTCAACTACTTTTTGTGGTATCACGTCACCATGGTCTCTATACATGGATTAGAGCAGGAAAATATTTGGTAACACTTTAAATTGCCACCTGATACTTACTGGGTAAGTACTGGGTACTTGGTAAGTATGGTGTAACAAAAAGTATAGGGTATGATTCTAGAAATTACTTCTACTTCTACTTACTGAGTTCTTCAATATTTCAAACATCTGTATACACACACACATACACAGTATGTACATAAGCATATATACATACTGTACATGCATATATCCACCTGAGTAATATTGCTTATTCATTGTACTTCTAAACGTAATTCTAGCTTACTTATACATTTTATGTACGTTTTTGATGTTTCTCACTGTCGTCTCTCCGTTTCCTGCTTCCTCGGGTCATCAACCTTAACATCTTCACACAATGGGCCGTCCTCTGCATACAGCACCATGTTTATTTGTTTTAGGTGCTGTTTAGCTAATTATGGACCCTGCAGTATTTTAATCTTCAGTGGGTACCGTCATAAGAATGTTAAGTAGAATAAGTAAATTAACATTCTATAAAATGAAGGACAGATTAGTTCCCGGTAATGTCCTGGAACTTCCTAGTAAGTAGGCCTACACTGCAAGTATTTCTACCTGTAATTTCCTGTATTTTTCTTATAATTATGCTGTAAAATAGATTTGCAGGGGGTAATTTAAAGTGAAGCTTATACCTTTACTTTCCTGTAACTAACTGAGAATTATGGTGTAAGTATACCTTACCTGTAATTTTCTGTAAGTACACTGTAATATAGGCTATACGGGCGGTAATTTAAAGTGAAGCTTAGTACCTTTACCTTCCTATAACAAAGGGAATTAAAATAGTGTAAGTATTGTAGTACCTTCGCTTATTCGCTGTAACTTTATCAAAACTACACTGTGCATGCTGTAAATTGAAGCGTATCTGAAAAAAATTTGCAATTATAAACTTAAAACAGCATTATTTATTAGGTTTGCATATTTGGGTTCACTCATTTCACCTTTATTTCAATTAAAAGGCTGTGTCAGTTATTTCCTCTAAAAACTTGACAAATAATTTAAATATTGCCATTAAAAAAAAGAAAATGTCAGATGGACTTAGAGGTTTTGCATTTGAACTCTTCATTTATTGACTAATATACTGCAGACAATATAATTATGTTGTTTTTGCTATCACATTGTAATCATAAAACTATACCAAGGTTCAGAAATATTGAAGACAAAAAGTTGAGAGAAGGTTCATAAAGACATTTAAATAAATGCTGAGCTCTCAGTGTTATAATAGCAGCATACAAGAACTCACAAGTTGTTGTACATAGGACACATATGATAAAAATCTCTTGGGAATCCTTCATTTTCACAATTTTCTTTTCCAATGCACTACCTAAACTGGATTACCTCTGACCATGACAAACAAATGTTCTACTTTCAGTCTCATCCGTTGGTAGTTTTGTTGATGTTGTTGATTCCCTTTTATATGACATTTTGCTGACACTGTCTTATCCTAACCCTATAGCCTATTTAACCTAAATAACCTCACACCAGTGTATCCAACTTCTCTGGGGTCATATGAAATTATAATAACATTATTATAATAATTTCCAAGGTAAAAATATTGCAGCTCAAACCATTTTTTTTACATATGATTTGCCCATTCATGTCATTAAAAATATTATTTTTCATTAAGGAACCATGTGTAGCTGAAACTAAAATCCTTTAGTTGCATGACAGCTGGATATTGTGCAGCTGTTACAACAAAACATTTCTGCCTTGTGCAATTGACCAAATAGAACCAGGGACTTTCTGTTAAGCTTGAAGTCTTATAGGAAAGTAAAGGACCAGAGAAGTAACCAACTTGGTTCAATAACCAACCACACATAATTATTTTTCAAGGATAATTTCATTATGTCACTAACTTTCAGTATATGGTGTAACTGATTGACAGCTATTACGTTATAAAAATCAAAATTAAAGCCAAACTAAATGTGTGTATCTGAAACTGCATACTTTCATAATTGTCATTGTTTTATGATACCATGCTAAATTGCCTTTTGGGATTTTAATAATTGGGTGCTTTAAACAGGTAGTTCTTTAATTAATCGATTTAGTCAGCCTATGATTATGCCCCAACTATTATTTCAGGCATTACAATTTGTGGCACTGGGACATAATCAGAGCATTTGAGGACAATCGCCTTCATTAAAGGCTAAATAACAAAATTTTGTGTAGATAACCCCTTGCTGAGAGGAAAAATAAAATATTTAGATAGGTGTTAGATGTTTGGAAAAACAGGGACAAAAGTCTGCTTGACCAAACATGTTGGTTACATTATGTAACCCCTCTTGATGCCACAAACATACTCAAATCTTTATAAAAGCAGGTCTTCATTATTAGCAAGATGCACTAAGAGTTCAGTTGGGTTTCTTTGATTTCTGTGCTGTGTGAATTTTTGTGGTCAAGAAAAATGTATTCAGCTGTTGCCCTTTCCATCCTAATGTGTTTGACTGTCACTACTACCACTGCAGAGCACCACCAACCTTGCCGTAAGAATTTTTTTCATTTATTATTCTGATGTGTTCATTTTACTTTACTTTATTTAAATTTTTATTATTATGTATATGCATTTTACCATGTTGTTTATATTTGCTTCCTATCTTATATATAGTATGTCCGTATTTTAATGATAATGACATGTATTAGGGTGCAGTGGCCCGGGTAAGTTAGGGTGTTAGAATGACTCCTATCTAGAAGGTCTTCAGGATGGTTTGATCCCAGACATATCTGTGCTACCTGTAAGCTTTTTGGGCATGTTGTCTAACCCTTAACTGTTCCACCAATACTTGTACTCATACCAATACTTGTACTCATAAGTTTCTTTGGATGTAAAATGCTAGATGACTGTATTCTTACATATAACTGATATTGTGTTTTAGATTCACCCAATATGACAGGAATCCTATCAGTGGTGAGCGATATTTCATCATATTTCAAACGCAATTGCTATGTTTATTTTCTTCTTAAACCCAAATCTGACTTTCTCAACCAATCCATTTATATGACACCACCAGTTTGACGCAAAGAATCACATATTCAAAGCACTGGGAAAATACTTTTATGACCCTCTGGCCAAGAAACTACGATTCAAAACGAATGACACTGAAACCAACGCTACCTTGAGTATGGATGTGCTGATCTTGTTCAAAGAGGTAATCGTGAGTAAATCTTCACTCTGAACAGTTGAAACAAATAATATTTTCTTAATTGTTATTAATGGTATCACATTATGTCCGGCAGGGGGTATTTTATGAGATTGATGGCAAAAATCAAAGCTGTGAGAAGAAATCCCTGCATTCACAATTGCATCCTCTGGAAGTTCCCTCTGGATCCAAGCATGTATCAGAAGTTTTTTTAGGGAGTGCAGTCATTGAAGAAGAGAGGCTTAATCTTGATATTTGGACGGGCGCAGTGCCAGAAACAGAAGATGGTTAGTTAGATTGACAACACAGAAAAATTACTTTCACTTATTTTAATGATATCTTGCAATATACAGCAGTGTTCAAATTATAGACAAATGTAGAAATGGCAATAATGTCTGTTGATGGTATTTTATAATTACAGCAAAAATTACCATATCCACAACACAAGAGTGTTTGCCTGTGAGCATTCTGTACTTGTGTGATACAGCCTCATTACTGTTCAGGTTGGTAATTTTATGTACAGTACCACCAGGGCTATTTCTGAAACTTTCCTACTGTAAACACATTCGCTCATTGATAAGTGATGACTATTGTGGGGAAAATGCCCATGAATTATGTTATTTTCTTGCAGCAACACATTCATTGAGACTGAGATTAAGGATCCGGATTCGCTTAAGGTGCCTTCTTTTTGTGAGGACGGGGCTGCTGAAGGAACAGAACACAGTTTTTACCACCTGTTTATCTAGAAGGAAACTTTTTTGTGTGTTTCTGTGTGCGGCTATAGCTAAACTCTAGACGATCATCATTCTCATGTAAGACTTGAGTGGTTTTCATGGTATCTGCACTGCATTGTGTAGCCATGTTGTGACCATGCACTCTCTTAAGTAGAGGTGGCTTCAATGGATCAAATATATTATGTATTTTGATGTAGGATAAAGCAAAGATACATGAGATGTCTTATAGACCTAGTCCTTAGTTACTAACAGTTGGTGGCTCTTCAGGTTGGTAATGCTTACATGTAAGATAAAATAAAATAAAAAAATGTTCAAGCTGTTATAACCAAGATTTCCTAATAGAAATGTATTTGTAGTTCTTTTTGGATCTGTGCTCGCACTATTAAATTGGCATTTGAAAACCAGTCGTGCAAAAATGTCAATCACAATCATTATAGACAGACATTTTCAATACAATAAAAGTTAATTAATAAAACCTTAAAATACAATATTTATCACATCAATACAGCGATTTTAACTATAAGCTACCTTGTGAACACAAATAAGTCCTGAAGTGACCTGAACCCATTTTCTGCTTATTGAGGACCACAAATGTATTGGAATATCTTATTTTGTATCATAAATTGTGCCCAAGTATAAATGGGTATGACAAATGTTGTCAGATAAAATAGCCACCCAGTCTAGCAATTAAGAAAGAGACTGAAATCCTACTATGGGTCAGAAACCTTAAACCAAAATTGCTGGTTTTAATTTAGTAAATGGGTTATAATAATTTACATATTTCTTACAGTAAAATGTATATATGTATGTATATATTCAAGATTTGGAAATGTACTGTATACAATAAATTTAAAATATATATATATATATATTATTTTATGTAATACCTCATTTCATTAATAAAAAACAATGTTCGAAACACAAACATTTCCATATTGGACAGGAAATCAGAAAGAGATTGTGTGGATAAGTTATTAATGAATATCACACATTTTGTGAGGATGCATGACAATTACAACAAGCTCCATTCAGACTAGGCTATAGTCAGTCATAGTGTACGACCAGAATGTGGGCACTTACATTACAACTACAAAACAAAACATAAATAGCCTAAAAGTGTTTTACTGATTGATGAAGGCCGTGTAGATAAGACGTAGGCCTGTTCTGTTAGGATGATGGACCTGTGGTGTGACGCTTGTGGGAGATACTCCATTCTTGTTCCAACCTCCCATGAAGAGAAACATGCAGTTTTATATTAAGAATAGAGAGAGCGACATCTGCAGATCATCATATCCTATATCCTTCCATTTATTTTTGAACCTTTGCCAATATAAATGGTCAATATATGGCAAATGTGGATGGATGGCTGCTGTCTTGTAGAACATATGGGGGAAATATAATATGATATAAAAATCATATAGCTTAATGGGGTTTCCTCACCATTGCCAATGATCCCCTTTATTGATTATTTGTCTGTACATGCAAATATAGATTGTGAAAATGTCATACGATTTAGAAAAATATTAAGTCATGAAATAACTGCATGCAATAGGCATAATAATAATATAGCCTAACCTGCTGCACAAGCACTGCCACTGCCAATGGTGTAAGATATAATGTAGTGCATGACGCTACCGACAGGCAGTGCCCAGTGCATGTGTTTCAACGAAAACACAATTACACAAACACAAACCTTGATTGCAAGGACATGTAGCTGGTAAACCAGAGCCATGGAGCCAATAAACACCAACATAATTCAATTAGGAAAATACCAGGTAAGTTGTACCGGTAAAATGGCCGTTAACATTCAGAGAGTTTGTCATTGGTGTCTGTCTCTACAGTACGGTATTTTCTCTTAACAAACCAGCCACCTGATATTCATGTTCGCTATTAGCTTTCAGTCAGGACATATGCCTGGCCATAATTCAATTTCATCAGACCATAGAATTTTCTTTCTCATGGACCGAGAGTCCTTCAGGTGCTGTTTGGCAAACTCCAGGTGAGCTGTCATGTGCCTTTTACTGAGGAGTGGCTTCCGTCTGGCCACTCTACCATACAGGCCTGATTGGTGGAGTGCTGCAGAAATGGTTGACCTTCTGGGGCTCTGTCAGAGTGACCATAGGGTTCTTGGTCACCTCCCTGACTAAAGCCCTTCTCTGGGATCTACAGACCATTCCTTGTACTTCATGGCTTGGTTTGTGCTCTGACATGCATTGTCAACTGTGGTACCTTATATAGGCAGGTGTGTGCCTTTCCAGATCATGTCCAGTCAACTGAATTAGGTGGACTCCAAACAAGTTGTAGAAACATCTCAAGGATGATCAGTGGATACAGGATGTAGTTTTTATTTTTAATACATTTGCAAACATTTCAAACAAACTTTTTTCACCAGTAACGTAATTGATCATTATCAGAAAATAACTTTCCCTGTTTGAATCCACCCATAAAACAATCCACACAGATTATTTTTTCATTTCTGCAAGCCCCTCATCAATGCGTTTTCAATCTTCTGCAGAGATGCTCTCTTTTTTTTTTTTTTTTTGCAGTTTGGCAGAAACTGTTGGATTTGGTGATGAAGGTCAGTTTGCTTCTAGCTTATGCTTTCTCAGCGTATTGGTCTGCTGATTTCTCAAGGGCACATATGTCAGCCTCCGTCCTAGCCCTCGTCTTTTTCAAACCATCTAGCTCATCTGTGGGGGCCTTCCTCTTCAAGTCAACAGCTTGCTGTTCTTTGCTTCTTTTCTCTTCATCCACGTAGCCATGGTACTTCTGCCTGGCTCCTGCAGCCGAAAGGGAGCAGCTCTGTTGTGATCTCCACCTTGGTTATGCCCCCAACAGATCATCTGACATGGTCAACAATGAGCCTCTGAGCCAATAGACCTCTCCTTTTGATTCTCCACAGTCAATTCTTTATTAATTAACTTGTCTTTTCCATGAGACAAGACAAGTAGAATCTTCACCACATCCTACACTCTGGAAAATGATTGTTTTGTCCCTATTTCCTCAGCCTTAGCCTGAAGACTGTCCCTAAACTCTCTGAGGATATCATCACACATTGCCTCATCTATGTGTTTAGCTTCCACAAGCATGTGCAACATTATTTTCATTTGACTTATGCACAACTCCTTAGATTCAGCCATGCGTCTCAGGTCGAGGCAATGCATGTTTCTGACTAGTAAGTGATGCACTGGAGCCTTTGTTAGCAACTTCTCAAGAAGTGTGATCAAGAGTTTCTTGCAGTCCATCTTAATTCTCTAGTCTCTGCCTCTCTGAAATGCGTTTGGACGACCTGAGAGTGGCTTCTGCTGCAAATACAATATCAATCTGAGAACTGTCCTGAAAAGGGACATGGAGGAGCTTCAGTGTGGATGTGGCCTGCTTTCCATTCATAAATCGTCCCATGAGGCCTGCAAACAATTAAAATGAATGGGGTTTGTTTCAGTACATTTTGCTCCTAATTTTCAGAGGTCAAGTGTATCTCTTTTGAGTTAAATACACCAAATGAGTGAATATTACAGGAGGAGGTTAAGGGGGTGTTGTTTGTTTTTATGTGAGACTATAATGTGATTAAGGGCTATATACATAAACGTGACTTGAATTTAAAATTGTATTATAATACTCATTCACATTTACACATTAGCTAGTGATATGTGTTTATTCTACAAAGTAAAAAATTTGGGTAGGAATTCACAGATTACATTTTTCATAGTTACTTACTAATATTAGCCTAGTCTACATAGGACCTACTGTATTGTTTACTATGTAGTTAACTGTATAATTTACCATTACTACTACTTCATTATTATCATAATGCTAGCTAATACTACTACTTTCACAGTTTATTTTACACATAAACCACATTTAGATGCAGATATATCTAGTTTAAAATGTACTCACTTAACCAGGAATTTACCCATTGAGATAAAAAAAATCTCTGTTTGGGAAATACCTTTTTTTAAATAATCTGTTTGAAAACTACCTCCCCCTGCTGGTGAAAAATAAAAGCTTTGTGGACATTGGCATTAATTTTACTTTTTATAAATACATGTTTATGTGCTTGTATGTATTTAAAGTGATAGTGTTTGAAGTGTTATACTGTACCAGCAATTTCTAATTGGGTGCAGATGTCGTGATGCTTATGTAATTTCATAGCTGCAAATAATTTAATGTTCTGATTAGAATCTGCTGTCGTAATGAGGTTGTCTTTCTTTTAAAGTATATGACCTTGTATCCACCAGAAGCAGCGATGAGATCCTCACAGCGGAGGACTGCGAGAGTGTTTATACGTTGGTCTACTCAGCACAGACTCCTAGCTGTAGCTGCTGTAGAGTTTCTCTACAAGAAGTATGTAGTTATCCTTTGCCTGTTTTGAAAACCAGCAAAATATGTTCAGCTGAGCTCATGACCATTATAATTATTTTGCTTTACATTGGATGATTGCTAGAATCAGAGCTCGCAGTGCACTGCTGAGCCAAGTTTACATGTAACCAAGTTGACCTTCTGTGCGGTTTGCTGAAAAAAGGCTCTTCAGCCATCGAGGTCCAGAACAAGACGGATTGCCCAGGCGAGGCAGAGACACATGGGAGCTTTATCAATACCACAGTATTCTTCTTCTTGGAGAGTGAGGTAGCCAGCCAGCCACTACTGTGTGCTATACCTGTGTTCTATAGCTTTTTTTATGTAATTATTTATTTATTTAAAAGAAGAATGAAAACCAACCGAATGAAAATACATTTGTACTTAAGTAAGTATTTTACACTTGGTTAAGATTATTTACCAGTAACTTAACCTCTTCAACACTCAATAAGAACTATTATTGCAGCTTTTATCGAAGTGCTGAAAAAGTGTTGTGAAAATAGTAGTAAAACTTTAAGACTTTGCGTGTTATTATTTAGTCGGGATCTGGTGTGTAATTTCTTTGAGACTAATATAGCGTGGCCTACTATTTGACTGGCCAGTGTGACATACTACATGTCCTTGTTACAGCCCTGAGTGACCGCCAGGAGACAGCTGTGGTAGAGCTCATGCTTTGTGCTGTGTGACAGGCTTGTGAATGCCGCAGTGGGCCGAGGCACAGGAGAGGATGTGCACAGTACTTTCCTATGGCTCTGCTCCCTCTTGCACACACACACGCACGCGCACGCACGCACGCACGCACGCACACACGCACACACACACAAACACACGCACCTTCAAGGATAATGTTTCGATGACCAACATGTTGACAAATGAACACATTATATCATCTTTGGCATCTTGCAAAGATCTCAGAAGGCAGCTCCTCAAAGGTACATAATTATATATTGATTATATACTTACAGTATAACGTAACTGTATACAGGAACAGTCTACAGTTTATGTAAATTGAAGCCCCCACAAAACAAGTTTCAATATAGGACACCATTATTTGTATTCATAAAGTATTTGTATTCTCTTTCTGGTGTACACGCCTGACCCTTCTCTTCAGGCGGAGCTGCTCAACTTCACCCTGGACCAGGGGTCCTGGAGGGCCAGTGCCCTGCATGTTTTAGATCTCTCCCTGCTCCAAAACACCTGATTCAAATGAACGGGTCCGTTAGCAAGCTTCCAACAACCCATTCATGTGAATCAGGTGTGTTGGAGCAGGGAGAGATCTAAAACATGCAGGGTGCGGCCCTCCAGGACCAGGATTGCCCACCCCTGCCCTGGACCATGTGTTTGTTGACCAGGACGGTGACGACGACAGCCCGACGTTGGTCGCCCTTCCTTCTTTGTTATGCTACAAATGAGATGATGTAGTTACTCTGAGGTTAAGGTGTTATGGCTGTCAATGTCAGCTCGTGCTCCGAGTAGAACCTCATTCAGCTAAAATGTGTCTGTTGTTTCTATTCCTCCTTTCTTCCTAGTATTACGATTATGGCGAAATCAAACAGGAATTGACTAAATACAGTGTGCAAAGACACTTATATTAAGTTTGCAACAGGTAAGATTCTGTCTAGCCACCTAAAAAGCATTTATAGCAATTATAATCATTAGTGTAATTTTTGAATAACCTGAATGTAGTAACATAATCTCAATACATTCCATTACTTTTAGATAACACTGTTCTTTGAAATGCCATCTAAAGCAATTTACTGCATTGGCGGTGCCAAATCGTTTTATTTTTGTGACCATGTATGTTGCTCAGGGATCAGATTAATTTAGGACTTCATTTCAATAATTTATTGACGTTCTCAGCCGGAAACCGATGGAGTGCCTACTCCAGGTGGGGAATGAGTCCTTACCCCAAGTGAAGGAGTTTAAGT
>JAOEGT010059380.1:0-17924 GCA_025447795.1 Speoplatyrhinus poulsoni
GAGAGAGAGAGAGAGAGAGAGAGAGAGAGAGAGAGAGAGAGAGAGAGAGAGAGAGAGAGAGAGGGAGAGAGAGAGAGGGAGAGAGAGAGAGAGAGAGGGAGAGAGAGAGATGGAGTGAGAGAGAGAGGGAGAGACAGCGAGAGGGAGGGAGAGCGCGAGAGACTGCAGCATCATTTGAGACCAGCAGCAGTGTAGTCCCGCGCGCACAAGCAGTGCAGTAGAACGTGCAGGTGAGAGAAAAAGCCATAGAGGAGGAGGAGGAGGAGGCTCGTGCGGAGGAGAGAATGCGGGACTCTTGGAAGAGACGCATTTCACCCAGTTCACAGACGAAGCAACCGCACCGACGCTTTCGGAATATACGATGAGCACTTACCGGGTGTTAATGGCCCGTGTTTTGCCTATCTTTTGTAACAAGGATTGTTTTATGCTGCCCCGATAAGTATGAGCACTGAAAAGCGCTCTTGACTTGTAACTTGTAAGGAATCCGTCGGCTTGGCACGTTGCTTCACTGCGGGAAAAAGCACTAAGCGCACCATAGGACTGGTAAGGTAAGAAAAACGATATAACGCTGCGAGTGGCAGCATCCGTAAGACTTTGTTTTTTTTTTTATCAGATTTTTATGCCTCTCGGTGGATGTGAGTTAATTCCTTGAGCCGGACAGTTTTTCTTTTGTGTAGTGCTGCATTGCAGTTTCCACAGTAGCTAACTCTTAAAGCGCGAGAAACCCCAGTGCCCCATTAGAACTGGAATTTAAAAAAGAAAGAAATTACAAACGCCTTTATGAGGTGATAAGGATCCACGGGTGACATCGGGATTTCTCTGCGGTACGAGAAAAATAGAGAAGACGGGTCGGGTGGATTAATCAGAGGCGGATGAATAGTTATGCCTGTTCTATGCACGATGAATTCTTTTAATATATTCGTGTCTATCTTTGTGCCATAATAAGCCCAGTGAACCTGCGGGATCATTAGGCCTATATAGGTTATTATAAACACGTGAAGACAGAGGGATATAAGGAAGAAAGCCTGCTAAAGTGATCTACATGGCGTGAGTGCTCAGAAGCTGTACTCCGGACCTCAGGCGGCAGATTCTGCAGAAAGAGAGAGAGAGAGTGTGAGAGAGAGAGAGAGAGAGAGAGAGAGAGAGAGAGAGAGAGCCGGGGAGATAACAAGAGCATATACTGTATAGGTGCAAGACAGAGCCACGCTGTGAGGCACACGGAGAAACTGCAAAATCACCCTGACAGCGAAAAACAAACCACCTAGATTCAACTCAGGCAGCGACACAACGTAAGGAGAGAGAGAGAGAGAGAGAGAGAGAGAGAGAGAGAGAGAGAGAGAGAGAGAGAGAGGAGCCATGTGGGGGCTTGGTGCAGTGCACTCCTCCAAGGCGCCAGTGGAGGCTCTGAGCCGCGTGGTCTTGCTGCTGCAGCTGCTGACTCAGCTGCCGGTGGCCGACTCGGCCCTCCGGTACCGGGTGGCGGAGGAGGGCCCACCGGATGTCAAGATCGGCAACGTGGCCGCCGACCTGGCCCTCATGGCGGGGGGCAACGGGGACATGACCTTTGCCCTGGAGAGCGGGTCGGAGTTCTTCAAGATCGACAACGTGACGGGTGAGCTGACTACGAGTGCGCGCCGCATTGACCGCGAGAAGCTCCCGCAGTGCCAGATGATCTTCGACGAGAACGAGTGCTTCCTGGACTTTGAGGTGTCAGCTATCGGGCCCCTACAGAGCTGGGTGGACCTATACGAGGGCCGCGTGGTGGTGACTGACATCAACGACAACACGCCCGCCTTCCCCTCGCCCGTGCTCCAGCTCTCGGTGGAGGAGAACCGGCCGATAGGCACCCTCTACCTGCTGCCCACGGCGACGGACCGTGACTTTGGCCGCAACGGCATCGACAGGTACGAGCTGATCCAGGAGGGAGGCACCGCCTCCGCCGGGGCCTCCTCCAGCCCGACGACGAGGCGCACGTTGGCCAGCACCAACCCGGTGACCAGAGTGGACGGGGGAGCAGGGGACCGCAGGAGCAGGACGGGCGACAGCGTGGGAGGCTCTCGCAGCAGCGTGTTCGAGCTCCAGGTGGCGGACACGCCGGACGGCGAGAAGCAGCCGCAGCTGATCGTGAAGGGCCCCCTGGACCGGGAGCAGCGGGACTCCTACGAGCTCATCTTGAGGGTCCGGGACGGCGGGAACCCGCCGCGCTCCTCCCAAGCGCTGCTCCGCGTCTCCATCACCGACGTCAATGACAACAGCCCACGCTTCGAGAGGCCCACATATGAGGCGGAGATGGCGGAGAACACGCCGCCGGGCACGCCCGTGTTGCAGGTTCGGGCGTCGGACCGCGACGTGGGCGTCAACGGGCAGGTGGAGTACGTCTTTGGCGCTGCCACCGAGTCCGTCCGGCGCCTCCTGAGGCTGGACGAGGCGTCCGGGTGGCTGAGCGTCCTGCACAGGATCGACCGGGAGGAAGTGGCCCAGCTGAGGTTCACCGTGACGGCCCGGGACCGTGGCCAGCCGCCCCGCACCGACCGCACCAATGTGGTGCTGGCCGTCCGTGACGAAAACGACAACGTTCCCATTGTGGAGATTCGCAAGATCGGACGCATTCCCGTTCGGGACGGGGCGGCCATGGTGCCGGAGAACGTCCTGGTGGACACGCCGGTGGCCCTGGTGCAAGTGTCGGACCGAGACCAGGGGGAGAACGGGGCCGTGACGTGCACGGTGGTTGGAGATGTGCCCTTCACGCTGAAGCCAGCCGGTGAAACGGCACTCCCTCCTCTGCCTGCCGACGAGGCCTTCGACAGGTAGACTTCTCCTGCTTCTTCTTCTGCTTCTTCTTCAGTTAATGTGTGTGTTTGTACATGTTCTAGAGATATCCAATTCAATAGAGCATCTCTGGATCCAATCAACATATGGTTGCCTTTTTATTCATATTTTCTCTTCAAGGTTCTGAGAATATACAGTATAGACAGAATTTTAAGGTAATTGAGGCCTCCCTGCCACTTACTGAATATGAAAAACAGCCCCTGAGGCTATAAAAGGGAAAGGAAGGTGCTTTATTGGGGATGGATTAAATATCTGGGTTAAAATAATGTCTCAAAATTGCAACACATGTTCTACACTGCAGTAATTGGAGAGTAATCAAGATGATTAATGGCATCGAATGTCAACGGCACTGCCCTTGGGCAGAACAAATAAGTAAAACAATGGCCATTGTTCTACTTATTTTTTTTATAAAAAAATGTAAATGTTATTTATTTATTGTGTAAAATGTATTTTATTTTATTATTATTTCAACAGAAACCGTAAAAAGTACTTCCTGCACACCTCTGCCCTGCTGGACTACGAGGCCACCAAAGAGTACAGCGTCACCATTGTGGCGGTGGACTCCGGCAGCCCCAGCCTGTCCAGCAACAGCACCCTACTGGTGCGTGTGGTGGACATTAACGACCATGCGCCCGTCTTCGCCCAGAGCGTGGTGGAGGTCCACTTTGCAGAGAACAACTCGCCTGGCGAACGGGTGGTCACCGTGGTGGCGTCGGACGCCGACAGCGGCAAGAACGCCGAGATCGCCTACTCCCTAGACCCCTCTGTCAACGGGGCGTTCTACGTCGATGCTGACAACGGGGACATCCGCGCCGCTGGCGTCCTGGACCGCGAGCTGCGGGAGCGGTACGAGTTCCGCGTCATCGCCCGGGACAAAGGCACACCCTCCCTTCAGGGCTCGGCGACGGTTGTCGTCCAGGTTACAGACCGCAACGACAATGCTCCGAAGTTCGTCCAGGAGATCTTCACCTTCTATGTCAAGGAGAACCTGCTGGCTAACAGCCCCGTCGGCATGGTAACCGTAACCGATGCCGACGAAGGGGAAAATGCCGAGCTCAGCCTTTTCGTGGAGGTGGACGGGGGCGGGGACAAAGTGGAGGGAGAGGGCGGAGCTAAAGGGCAGGAGCAGGTGTTTTCCATCGAGAACAACACGGGCACCATCTTCTCCTCCTCCTCATTCGACCGCGAGAAGCTCTCCGCCTACACCTTCCGGGTGCGTGCGGTAGACGGGGGCGAGCCCCGCAAGACGGCCACCGCCACTGTCTCGCTCTTCGTGACAGACGAGAACGACAACGCTCCCGCCGTCACCGCCCCTGGCAACGAGTCCTACACGCTGCTGCCGCCGGCTAGCGGTGCGCGCACCGTGGTCCGCACCGTGACCGCCACGGACTCCGACGCAGGCCCCAACGCCGACCTCCACTACGCCCTGGTCGGGGGGAACCCCTTCCGGCTGTTCGAGATTGGCCACGCCAACGGGGTGATCACGGTGGCGGAGCCCCTGGAGAGGCGCCATAGGGGGCTGCATCGCCTGGTGGTGCGGGTCAACGACAGTGGGGTGCCGTCGCTCTGCGCCACTGCCCTGGTTCACGTCTTTGTCAACGAGAGTCTCACCAACGCAACCCTGGTGGATGCGCAGGTAATGTTGACATGCTAGTTTCTGTTCATGTTCAAATAAAGCTAAAAATCCTCTGCTTAAAAGTGGGTTAATATGACCTTCTGCCACTAGATGTCACATTAAGAGCACCAGCACCTCAGAGCAAAACATATGCTTTGTGAGCCGCACACACACACACACACACACACACGCACACACACACACACACACACGCACATGGCATTGAGAACAAAGTACGGAGGAGCAGGGATTACAACACCCACAGAGGGAGTGTGATGTCATTTTATGTTGAGGACACCATAACACCCTAACATAGAAAAAAGTTTAAATATTGTATAGCACCTTTAAACATTAAACCATCTGTGGCTAGAGGCCTCAGCTTTTCTATACAGGTGACCGATGATGATTGTGACAGGCCAGCCGACCTTTTGAATAATGACAACAATCATAATATGTTACAAAAGGGTAATGGCAGCTCATTATTGCTATCTGAACGGAACATTATTTTCCTAATCGACTGAGATATATAACTGGAACTTTTCCATGGTCCACGGTGTGTATCTATTTTATCACCATTTCTTTTTGCGGGATATAATTGTGTCTATATATGTCTCAGATATGGAACCCCCCCACCTATTGGTGATGGCAGCCTCTTTGTAGTCAGATCTTGCTGGAGTGTTTTCTTTGTCCAGTTTAGTTTCAATAATGATTCTGTAGGGGAAAAAACTTATTATTACCAAAGTGCTTCATTTTTCATGGTACATTGAACTGAGCATTGCGTGTTTGTGTGTAAAGGAGAGAGAGAGAGAGAGAGAGAGAGAGAGAGAGAGAGAGAGAGCATGAAAGAAACCACAAAAGAGAGAAAGATATTGTCCTGTCCCATGTTTTAGTAATTTGGCCATAGCACATTTGCTTTAGTTAGAAGTGTGTTGTTGTTGTCTAGCAGTACTTATTTCTACTGATCAGCATTGTGTTTCAGGAGTATGGGGTGTGCACCGCATACAGAAGTGGTTTAGAACAAAACTGTCTTGGAAATCAAAGAAGGTAGTGTAAATTCAAAGGAAATGTATGGTTAAGCCTAGCACATGCATGTCTGTCATTTAAGGGCTCGTGGGACTTCAAAATATTACTACAGTCATTGGTTGAGTGATCGGAGTGAGATGCAGTGTTGGCAGTATGGTTACACAGTAACTGACATTGAACTACAATAGAATGGAGCTCAAATGTACTTTGCTGTTTTCTTCACTTAGCTCCTGCATACAAACATTCTTCTGCTGATTCCAGTACTTATGATGCTTTTGATACTATGATACATGTACAGTATATCCCCTCACTGCACTTGTGCTTCCATTGTTTGTCCCTATAGGAGTTTTACAGGATGAATCCACATTTCACATGTACTGTAGTTTTGCACATGCTGAGAAACCTCCCCTAAGTAGAGAGCCTGTTAAGTTCAGTTGAGGACATGTAGCCAGAGATTAAGTGGAAAAAACATATAGTTTATAGTCATTGAGAGCAAAAATAGTCCTCGGTTTCAACAATGAGCCGTCAGAATCTCTCAAAGTGTTTCAAAGATGTCAGTTTGTTGGTATTCAAAGGTACCATAGCAACATCAAAAACATTTTACATTGAATACATTGCTTGCCAGCAGTGTGTGTTTGTGTCATTGGAAATATCTGTTTGGGCAGACAGATATTTTAGGGGTTTTGACTGAATTCATTTGTAGACAGCTCAGCTTAGACACCATTTTAGCTTTCACTCGGATTTCTTTTATTAAGCTTGAAAAGATTCCTAATCTGAAAGGCATAGGAAATGTTATAACAGAGCTCCTCCGACTATAAAATAACTGTCAGCGGTAAACTAGCCAATCAAGGGTGTGAAGATTAGAACATATAAAACCTGGAAGGTAGTGGAATGGCGGCTTTGACCGTGGGAATTAACTACAGTGTCCACATGATTGGGTCCATTCAAGAATGCTATGGTGTAACATATCCAAGTTGGTACAGACGCTGCTTTAGATTACAACATGGGTAGTTTAGTTTGATTGTTGGAAGAAACTTGGAGGGGTAATTGAGTAGAAGCCATTGAAGGGAAGCATACCTCCATCTCATAATGATGTCACACTGAGTGGTGGGATAGATGCCAGATGTAATTAGGGAAAGAAAATGACTGCTGTTTGCGGCACCGTGGCAGAAAATCACTTCAGTTTTTTCTTTCCAACAGCACTGGGCAAGCCACTTGTTTGTTAATTAGCTAGAATATCGCATAGCAAAGTTTTAACAAAAGGGATAATGGGATTTTTGTCAGTTTGTTTTTGGACACAAGTGTAATTTGAAGGAAAAAAATAATAACTGGAGAACTGAATGTATCGGCATGCTTCTCTCACGGGCGCTGTTGAAAATGATGCTGTGTCACACTCACAAAGGCTGTATTTCACCCAAAACCATGACTCTTTGGAAGTACATTGTGTTCTTCTCATAGCACGGCATAGGACGGCAGTTTCTAACCCCACATAAATGACTACACTGTTTGTCACAATGTGCTCCAAATGCACAAGGCCTCGAACATCATAAGCTCTCGTCAACAGCATGGTCAAGGCGGATAAACCGGCTCGTCTCGGACACAGAACGGCTATCTGCAGTGGCATGCAGATTGCCGGTTCCCGGGAGAGCGGGGCAGATAGATGGTGGTGTTAAATCCAGCCGGAACAAAGCCGCAGCAGCGACAGTGGAGCACTCCTCTGGGGGGAAGGGGGATGCGTCAGAGAGATGCACTTCATCGGACCAGAGGTGGTTGCGGCACTGTCCTGTTGAAAACTGCACACGCACACACACAGCACACCCGGGAGCTGGTTGGCTGAGTACTTCTATACATAGCCTTCACTCAATATACTTTCCCTTTCGATGCACACGCGCACACACACACACCCACACACAGGCAAAGACACACTAGTCTGGCATACAGCGTGCACAAGCTATAGCTTCTCTCTCTCACTCACACACACACACACACACACGCACACACACACACACACACACACACACTCACGCAGAGCCATACTTGGCCGATTCACTAGCATACATATGGCTTGTAGCTCCCTTCTCTCTTGTGCACACACAATTACAGAGACAGTGCAGGGAAGCGCTAAGCACAGCGGAGAGATGCCCAGCAGAATGAGAATGGCTTGGAATACTGCAGGCTGAAGCAAAAACAATGGTCCAGAAGAGCACAGGCAGAGCTTGGCAACGAGAGCCCCCATGCAACAAGAGGCAGAATAATGGAATAGAATCCGTCCCAGAATAATGGAATAGAAACCAGCATGAACGCCAGCTAAAACAATGACAGCCAACCCAGAGATAGATGTGATGAAAACAATGAAATATTACACAGGGCTGCGCTCCTAGCTTGGGGGAGAAGATAAGTGAGAGTGAATAATGTGTCTGTATATGAGTAAGCCTAATGTCCCTCGGATAACGTAATAAACCGAGTGCTACGGAGGGGGACACTCCTCACTATGCTGTGAACAGTTTCAGGCTTTGTTATTTTATTTAGCTTATTGTACACCACACACACACACACACACACAGTGGAGACATGCAGAAACATCTTATCCTCTCTTAGAGCATTCTCTCTCTCTTTCTCTCTCTCTCTCGCTCTCTCTCTCTCTCTCTCTCAGCCACCTTGGCTGGCTCGTTCCGTCTCCCACACAGTGTTATCCATTCACAAGGCGGCAGGGAGTGTACAGCTCCCAGCTATGACTGCTGAAAGAAGTATCTTACGATGTCTGAGACAAGGTGTCAGGAAGAAATGAGTTGCTTTGCAGACAGCAGCACACACTGTATTGGCCATGGGTACATTCATGTGTGTGCTGTACTTTGTGTCTGCTTGTCTGCATGTGTGTGTTTGTGTGTGTGAGAGAGAGGCCGTTTTTTATGTGTGCATGCGTATAATGACTCTTCCACCATAGCTACTGTGTGTATTGATTAGCTGTAATGTGATGCATGACCTTATTCCATAATACTAGCAGAGCTGTAGCAGGCCGTAACTCCACGGCTCTGCGTATCTTAAGCAGAGCTCCATAACCACTAAAGACGGAAGCATAACCCAGTTTCCTAAAGCAATGTATTTATTAGAACAGTGCTAACTTTCTGTGTGTATTTAAATGTGTAATTCTATTGGATAGAGCGGGATGCA
The DNA here is from genome assembly GCA_025447795.1 of Speoplatyrhinus poulsoni. NCBI lineage: Eukaryota > Metazoa > Chordata > Actinopteri > Percopsiformes > Amblyopsidae > Speoplatyrhinus > Speoplatyrhinus poulsoni. Next base: position 8,639 of record JAOEGT010059380.1, read on the forward strand.
TAGTTAATGTTAAAATGCTTAGTCATTCGGGTGTGAAGCAGAAGATGCAGTACTGTTAAAAGCCACAAGGTGCTTGGCTCTGAGACAGACAGTATTAAATTAATACCAGGCATTAAAATACGTCCACAATATAAAGTAAATTTAAGATATGGTGTCGATACGTAATTTAACTTCTAGTGTGATAGATAGTTTCACTTCTAGTGTGATGTATTCCACTTCTACTCTGATCTGAATTTAGGCTTAAAGAAGGACACGTTGCAGCAAAAAAATCACAAGATATCATATTACCCCAGTCAGACAGACAGTCAGACAGTGATTGGTTTAACAGCAAATTTAGCTGCAATGTTCACCTAGACAGAGAATGTCTCCAAAAAATATTCTCACAAACTGATCGATCAAGGATACATGCACACAATGTACTGTATGTTTTTATACAGTTTATGCTTGTATCGCCACAATTGGTAAAGGTGTCGATTTGTTTGAGAAAGATAGTTGAACTCGATCAAGACACATCTCCCTTAATATTGAATACACATGGCCAAGGCTGCAGACAGTGTTGTATGGTGTGGTCTGCACCATTTTGTTCATGTTCCTATGTATTGTATAGAGCTGGCTGTGTAGAAACACTGGGTTATCTTTTCAGCAGGGACACAGATTGGGGAGCTAGCAGACCGTGAGTAGATATGCGCTGAATTTGACAAAATGTGTATTAGCTTACAACTCCACCAAAACAAAACCCCACACATTCATTCAACTATTTCCGAAGAAAAAAGTAAACTTATTTCACAGAGTTTTATCTGATATGAGAAACCTGGTTAATAATCTTTCAAACATCATTATGAATCAACATAATGTCTACATACAGTACATTGATTGTGCTCGTTTTCCACCATTCTAAATAGGCAGTAAATTAAGTGTGACTGCAAATCCTCTGCAAATCCAAGCCTACGCTATCATTTACAATGGTGATATTGTTCATTGATGAGCCAGTGACTGTGTTTATTTGCTGGCACACACACACACACACACACACACGCACACACACGCACACACACACACGCCTTCGCCTGTCTCTTCTCTTTATATCCCTAATTTACCCTTCCTTCCTCCTCCCTCCTCCTCTTGACAGTGTCTAATGTTACCACTTTTTTATTGTCGAGTGTGTACAGTACGCCACCAGGTGTATCCTGTACCACTAATTGGCCTCTCCTCGTCTCGACTACATATTCACATGATCATGCCGCCAGTAGAGACGACGAGGCAAGATCACAATCTTGAAAGTAAAAGGTGCGAATTGAAAATGTTGCAACAGGAAAGCAACAGAATTAATATACACATGGCGACGAGGTCTGTTGCATCAGGAGAGTGATAACACACCGCGATCACAAGCGCAGAATGATGATTGATATGGTGGCTTTAAAGAAAACAATTCTCTACATCAGCTTTATTCAACCTTTGACATCAATAGCCTTGTCTTCACTACTCTGCTTGCCTGTTCTGTAAGTGTCCATTTGCTCCTGTTTCCTCCTGTTTCCTGCTGTTTCACCCAGTTTCACCCTGTTTCAACCCATCTCCCTCCCACTTCAGCCCGTTTCAACTCGTTTCACCCCCATCTCCCTCCCATTTGGCTTTTCTCGTTCCCCTACCGCTTCACTGCGCTACGCCCCGTTTAAACCTGTTTCCCTCCCGTTCTCCTCTTGCTCCAGGTGGCCCGCAGCCTGATTGCCCCCCTGTCCCTCGACATCGCCGGTGACCCGGACAACGAGCGCGCCCTGGGGAAGCAGCGCCTCAGCGTGGCGATTGGCGTGCTGGCGGGAGCCGCCGCCGTCATCCTCGTCATCCTCCTGGTGGTGACGGCGCGGCAGTGCGGCGCGCAGGGCAAAAACGGCTATGAGGCTGGCAAGAAGGAGCCGGAGGAGGACTTCTTCAGCCCGCAGGGGGCCCAGCCGCAGGTGGCCCGAGGCCCCGACCGGGGCCGGAAGCCACGCCGGGACAAGCGCAGTGGCGGCGGTGGGAGCGGAGGCTCCGGGGGCGGCGTCGGGGGCAAGTCGGACCGCTCGCTCTACAGCGGCATCGTCACGGTGAACGGGCTGCGACGCCACGGCAATAACAACGAGGACGAGGAGGAGGAGGATGCGGCGACGGGCGGTGCCGGCGAACGCCTGGCCGCCCGCTACTGCTCCATGGACGGGGACCCGGGCAGCCCGAGGATGGGCGGCGGCCGGCGCCACCAGTCCAGCCCAGACCTGGCCAGGCACTACAAGTCCAGCTCTCCCCTGCCAGCCGTGCACCTGCAGCCACACTCGCCCCCAGCAGAGGGCAAGAAGCACCAGGCAGTGCAGGAGCTGCCCCCTTCCAACACCTTTGTGGGCAGCGGAGGCTCCAGCAGCAGTAGCAGTGGGGGCAGTGGGGGCAACGCCGACGCCATGTCCCTGGGCTCAGACCAGTGCTCGGAGTACGGATGCCAGACAGGGAACAAGTACAGCAAGCAGGTAGGAATATGGGGAGGTTAAGAGAGCTCTGGGTCAGTCTTCTTCTGCAAATGGGCTTTGGCTTTCCTCCAGGGGTTATAACTTTGCCTTTATATTGATGAGTTAAGCTTAAACATGTCCCCCAGGACACTCTCCCTCTCCCTCTCTTTGTCTCTCCCTCTCTCTCTCCTCCTCTCTCTCTCTCTCTCTCTCTCTCTCTTTGTCTCTCCCTCTCTTCTCATTCTCTCTCCTCCTCTCTCTCTCTCACTCTCTCCTCCTCCTCTCTCTCTCCTCCCTCCCCCCTCTCTCTCCCCCACCCTCCTCCCTCTCTCTCTCACACTTTCACTTCCTCTCACACACGTTATTTTTTGGCTTCTGCAGACGCACTGCAGTTCACTCACTGCAATGCTGAGGTCTGAGCAAACACACACACACAAACACACACACGTTTGCATGCTTTCACTTCAAGATAGCTGTCAAGGGCTGCATGCGTGTGGGTGCGTGCTTGCGCCCATGTCAGAATGTCAGAATCCCAATCCTGTGAGCACCACGATGACGCCCTGCTGTTAGAGTGTGCTGTTAAACACAACCCCCCACCCCCCTGTTGGTCAGGTCTAATGAGGGGTACATGTGTCAGTCCCCCTATGCAGCTGAGCAATCTGCACATGTACCTGTGTGTGTGTGTGTGTGTGTGTGTGTGTGTGTGTGTGTGTTCTCACTTGTATCTAAAGATGCACCGATTGTGAAGTTCTGGGCATGTTCTGCCACGTGTGTGCACTGCACCTGTCACCCTCTTACACCATGTCCAGCCAGTGGCTGGTAAGGGAAGTATCTTAGTACCACCTATTGGATCTTCTCCAATGTAGCGTTTAGCAGATAAACAGATAAACACTGGCCACTGCGAATGTCATTAACCCATTGCGAGCTCTACTGGGGTTTGAGCGAGGGGGCGGATACTCCCTCCCACTGGGTAATTGGTAATTTCTTCATTAGTCTTCTCTCCTGACCCATTACCTGTGCCCACAGCTCGACATACTGTACGTGTTCATCCGGCCGACATAGATGCTCAGATAATGGCTCCGTAATGACGCCTCTGGCTTTGGTCTCTATTCAAAACAACTGCAGTTAAAAGCTCAAGTCCTGCTAATAATACAAATGTACACATGGGCACTTTCTCCCAATTTGCTGCATACACACGCACGCACACACGCACACACACGCACACACACACACACACACACACACACACACGGACAGTCGGACACGCTCGCATATTAAAAGAGGTTCCAACCACGAAAACACATACTGTAGTATACACATGAAGACAAATTATATGAAAACACAAACATGCACAGTTGCGTACGCAAACACACATAGACCCAACATACTGCACTGTAGCATCACAAGCAGACACACAGCCAAAAGTACAGACGTCGTTACACTCCTTCACTCTTAACGCAGCACGACCTCCGAAAGTCCGCGGGGCGCACTCCTGAGAGTGGCACTTGATTGACAGCTAACCCTTCTTAAAGGGGCGGTGTCCTGTTTTCTTGACAGACAGTCCGCATTTATCCCCCGAGCGCTGTAAAAGTGCTGATGTGGTCATTAAAGGGAAGGAGAGGAGCTTCTTAAGATAATCAATCCATACGTAGGCTTTCTGATCCCTGCTCACACACCCACACACATGCACGCGCGCTCCAGAGGTTAATCCATTATGGAGTCAATCCTCTTAATCTGCGGTTCCCAGAGAAGGAAAATGCGTACAGCCGAGGTTTTCATGCTCATGCTTATGTGAACGCAAGACATGACAAGGCATAGATATACACGATCTTAAATGCGCACGCGCGCATGCGCACGCACACACACTTTCACCGCACACAAAACACACAAACTGACAGCCTAATGAATATTGATTGCGCTGGGTAATTAACTCCTTTGCAGAGTGGGCGACACTCCCCCTCCTTTAATAACATTTCAACCGTTCAGCATCCAAAAATGTAACGCGTAGCTCTACTCTGTGTGTGTGTGGGGGGGTGCACGTCCCCAGTGTGTTTGCACATGTGTCAGACTTTGTTAACTCTCCAAGAGTTTGGTGGCTCTGGGAGGCTTGTCTCTCGCTCGCCGCCTGCCATTGTACTTGAGAGATCTTTTTTTTTTTTTGTGAGTGTGTGTGTGGCATTATACATGAGTGTGCCACCAACAGATAGACTGGCGCAGGAACAGGTGGAGAATATGTGCTCAAAAGGCAACAACAGGGAAGGGAAGATGAGTGGAGAGAAGCCAGTCTGAGCTAATGGGGTACAGCAGTGGACGATACAAAAGGGATGCGGTAAGGGATTTTGAGAGATGCGGGGAAGGGACTTCAATACTTGAAAGTTGCTTTACTGGGTCACTAAACACTCTATATAAATCACACAATCTCTACATCATCCCAACCTAACTGGGTTGCTCCAATAAGGACAGCTAAAACCCTTTATTAGAGGAAAAACAAGCGAGCCTCAGCAGCCCGGGGGTGAGGCACAAAGGGCCGAGATTGCGTGCTGAATGGGAGCGTGATGACACTAAGTGCCCGAATCAGAGCGCCGTTTGTTTTTAGAAAGTGAAGACGCTTCGATCCCCCGGCACCCGCTAGGGAACGACCGGACAGGACGCAGCTGTGAGAGGTGGGGAATCAGGTCCATTAGACGTTCATGAACCCCTGTGGGGAGGGAGGGAGAGAGAGAGAGAGGATATAGACACATTTCCCCACTCTCGAGCATGACTGAATAGCAGAATGAGAGGGAGACAGGCCATAAAGAGACAGAGATCTCATAAATGACAGGTTAGCTCGATGGGAAAAGAGTTTTGAAGAATGTGGACTGGCTGTGAGAGAGAGAGAGAGAGAGAGAGAGAGAGAGAGAGAGAGAGAGAGAGGGAAATAGAGACAGAAGACAGACAGGATAAGTTACAGAGAGAAAGCATGTGCGAATGTTTGAGACAGGCAGGCTCAGGTTTTTTAGCAAATGTATAGATAGGCGCACCAGACAATGAAGTGATAAGTTGACAATTTTTTAAATGAGGATTCGTTAGGATAGCAGGCTTAACGAAGGGAATGTTGCATCTAGGCCAATAGCTGGATAATATTAACCAGACATGCCAGAGGAAGTGTTGTCACAAGTCAATCTTGGGAGTTGCACATTGAAACTGTTTGTTAATGGCAGGTACGATTTGATTGGTTGAAGCATCTGGTCGTTTTCGCTGTCAGCACACCTACACCACGCCTGTATAGCTATAAACACGACGCTGATTGGAAAGTTTAGCTGCTACTGATATTCACGGCGAAATTAAACTGAAGCTTGCGAGATCAGGATGGTCTCGCGAGGCTAGGACAATATACTATATTGTCCCATAAATATCAATTCAACAATCTATTCGACAAGTGGTAATATAGTTATTTTAAGACTATTTTATGCTACAGATTCAAGTATAATATAATAACATAATAATCCATATACACCCTATTAATTAAGAATATTCAGACTCTATAAACACAGTGACTCTGTGAGTCCAGTGAAGTTATTGTAATTTCAAATCCTCAGACAGAAAGAAAATGAATATTCACTGGGGTGTCACTATCTTGTGCAGGAGCAGTAGAAACTTATTTTAAGATGAAAGTGCCCCAGTTCAAATATGTTTTTGAGATTGATCGTTACATTATGTGGGCAAGTATTGTGCCTTAAAGTACCCCAATGCAATATTGTATATATTAAGAAAACAGTCAAATTTTCATTTATTTAGAAAGTCCCTAACTTAGATATTGGTGTATGCAGAGAAACTAAGTCTGTAGTGTAGACATTTTGGCATTTATTAAAGCTGTTTGTTTGCTGGGCGAAAGTATTATAAATAAACCTTGAATTCACGGTTTATATCAGCAAATAAACAAATTCTGCATGTTCATGTTTATTCTTCCAAACTTTCCGTATGGAATTATGCATTCGTTTCGGATATAAATGTGTGACTGACTAAAATGTTGGTGCCTTCATTTCTTATGTAAAAAACACGCATGTTCAATGAGCAATATCCAGGTCAGCATCCATATATCGTGCTATCAGTAATTGTAGTAATTATCTTGAGAAGCCTATTTGCATCCAAATGTGAGAGCTCACATGACCTGAAACAACCAATCACCTGACCCCGTTAGCCAATTGTGGGAAGGATAACAGCAGACGGAACTCCAATACTGGCAGAATTCAGTGCAAAGCCAAACTTGGTACATGTCTTCACTAACACTCCATCTTCTGTATCTTCTGTATGCAGTCCATCTTCTGTATCTTCTGTATGCAGTTCATGGTGTGGCAGAGTGGTGTGGAGGCATGGGGCTGGAGAATGCTCTAGAAAGTGCAATGGATAGGAGAGAGAGAGAGAGAGAGAGAGAGAGAGAGAGAGAGAGAGAGAGAGAGAGAGAGAGAGAGAGAGAGCAAGCCAGGCAGGGAAAGTGGAGAGCTGAGATGTGGGTCAACAGGATAGCCACTGGCATTGGGACACATTAATGATTATTCACATACTACTGCAGTCAATATGGGGAAAGTGGCTTCTATCTGGACAATCCTGCCCTCCCTCCACACATATGGATACACTCGCTCATCACACACTCTCACTCTCTCTCTCTGGGGGCCTAATGTACGTATGGTAGTGAGTGCAACGTAATAGTGAGCGCAGCCTGACAGCAAATAGTTCACGCTGTGCCATCGCATTTTACGTTGGATGCACTAAACTTGCTTGGCACTGCCCTCTAAACTTGGCGTTAACACGGCAAGTAGTCTAGTCTATGCTCCAGCTGCCCATATCCGTAAGTTCCGGCGATCGAAAGCAATGGAACAGCAGACTCAGAAAAAGAGAAGAAGTTTAACGATCATGAAGTAGACATATTTATAAATAGCTTACTTGTCTATATGTATCGTCAAACCTAAAGATAACAGGGTAACAACATTATTCTACCCCAAATGTTTGGGTGATAAAATTCAAATTAAAGAAGTGGAATAAGCATTTATTTTAACACCACACAAGCAATCAAATCCTTTAGCACGTCTCTCCGTGGCCTGTGTATTTGTCTTTGCCTGCTTCCCCTGTTCAAAGAAATGCACTCACTGGGATAACACCTGCTTTTAAAAGGCAGATAATTTTCGCCACAACAACGACTTGTGCTTTGCATTGCAGTTTTCATACGTTCAACAGAATAGGTAATCAATCTCTCGCGTCTCCTCCCATATTTTTGCGCGACACTCCCATTAATGCATATGCATGAATAGGAAAGCGCAACTTGCGATCCTGTGTTTTTTCAGCAGGCAGAATAGCGTTTTAGCCACATGCGTGCTGTTCATACATACAGTGCCACGTTTTTACCCGCAAAGTGCGACGTAATCACGCCTAAAAACGCGCGCTAACACGTTAGTACATGAGGCCCTTAGTCTCTCTCTATCCTGGGTAATCGATTGAAGCAGTTGTCACACTTGACAGGTAATTGTCAATATTAATTTGTTAGTGTGATATGCATACCTGGTACACTAGTATAACAGGATGTAGTTGTACTGGGTCCTTTCCTTCCTTCCTTCCTTCCTTCCTTCCTTCCTTCCTTCCTTCCTTCCTTTAAAATGCACGTGAAAGCAAGTCACTGCAGCACGGTGGCTTCAGGTCTCCCATGCGGCACTTTGACCTCTGAGTAGAAAATAAAAAACCTTTGCTCAGCATTTTACAAGTGCGACTTCCTCTTTCGCCGTAGTGTGCACTTCCTCTGTCCAGAACCAGCACGTGTGCGTGTGCGTGTGTGTGTGTGTGTGTGGGTGGGCTGGCGGGTGAGCGCAGTGCCACAAAGGCTGAATCGAAACCTCACTTTCACACACGCGCGCACACACACACACACACGCACACACGGTGACGTGCCCCAATCAATGGTGTGCTAACAAGGCCAAGACTGAAGCAGCAGGAGAAGGAGGCTGACAGCATCTTTTTTATTGCACATTGCACAGTTCTACAATGCAATCTGAAGGTCAGCGGACTGGTTGGGGGTGGGGGGCGCAGGGAGGTTGCAGAGACAAACAGTTTGACAGTGTGATGGGAGCCGGCAGTGACGATGATCATGGCCAACAACTTGAAGTGAACAAGTTTGAACCCAGACATCTAATATTGGACCATATAGGAAGGGGTGGCGTGTGTGTGTGTGTGTGTGTGTGTGTGCGCGCGCGTGGGGGTGGGGGGGGAGGGTAGTTGAGAGCTGTGAGGGGAGATTATGTGGGATGGATTATTAAATTGAAAAGCATCTTTTCATTTCAGTCAAAACCCCTGGGGATTAAACATGGTGACAGGCATCTGTCGCCAACCACCACCCCAGTGCCACGCGCCAGCCCTAACGTGTTGGCGCCTGCGCGCGTACAAACGTCCGCCCGCACACCTGCTGTGGTAATACGCGCCGTGCGCTGGGCTGATAGCGGAGGGGAATCTGTTCCCTTGAGACACATGCCGACACACACACACACACACGCACACACACATACACACACACACACACACACTCATCTGTCTCGCTTACACGCGTAGCAAGTGAACCATGACCCTTGCTATGAAGATAGCGATATGCTGATATCTTTATCCGAAGCAACGCTCAGGTCAGGCTGTGCAGCTGGCCCCGTGGATACAGTGTGTGTGTGTGTGTGTGTGTGAGGGAAGGAGGGAGAGTTCAGGTGAGTCGCAGGTGAGGGACGAGGTAACCCAACCAGGAAGCGTCACCCAAGGGCCCAGACTGAAAAGCGATCTGCTACAGTACATCTATAGGGGGGGGG
>JAOEGT010059390.1:0-17913 GCA_025447795.1 Speoplatyrhinus poulsoni
CAACAAAATCTCGCCATGTCTCAACCCAAGCATAAAGTAGAACTTGATCAAATCATGTAATGCCATATTGCGCAGCTATTCCAAATAGCATATACGTTTCAACCAGATATAACTTGAAACTGTCATAGGCTATATTATGTTATTACATGAAACGATCTTTCACGTTAAAACGTGAAACTGTCTTATCACGTTATAACGTGAAACGATCTTTTCACATTAAAACGTGAAACCGTCTTATCACGTTATAACGTGAAACTGTCTTATCACGCTTTAACGTGAAACTGTCTTATCACGTTATAACGTGAAACTGTCTTATCACTGTCACGCTGGCGTACCGCGGCGTGGCTGCGCCCTCCGGTCTGGCGCGCTCTCGCGTGCCGTCCCCGGAGTTCTGATAGCCGATCTGCGACAGGTGGCAATCAGGGCCTCCCACACCTGTTCCTTGTTCCTTGATTGTTCCCCTGCTTTATATACTGTGCTTTTGTGTTTACCCCTTGCGGGTTATTGTTTGTCACAGCTAAGGCTAATGTGTTGAGTTTACGTTGCCCCTGTATAGTGCGTGTATTAAAACCTTTTTACTTTCTACCACCTTTGTATTGTCAACTTTGTCACAGACACGTTATAACGTGAAACTGTCTTATCACGTTTTAATGTGAAACTGTCTTATCACGTTATAATGTGAAACTGTCTTATCACATTTTAACGTGAAACAATTCACGTTATAACGTGATACTTATCTTTTTTTTTTTTTTTTCTTACTTGGCAGCAATACGCTGCCGTACTCTATTCACATTGTGCCATAAGTTGTGGAAAAACAAAGCTCTGTGATGATGGTGGGTCATGAAGCTTTATGTCCACCACTGTGCCACGCTGAGCTTTAAGGCAGAAACAGGAAATAGGAACAAGTGGGGCAATTGTGGTTTGTCTTTGACTATCAACTATCCCTGTAATGTTTCTTCATCCAACGTGACTCACCTCAGAGGTCTGACTGGCATCACAATAAACCCAGAGCCAAGACTACCAAGTAGGGCCAAAGTGCCAAGCTGGAAAACTGTTGAAATATAATTAGAAATATAATACAATTGAACAGCTATTGATTGTTTGTGTTAAAAAAAGAAAAAACACTCTCGAGACACATTGGAAATATAGCGTTTTAAAGGTTTTAAGGCAGTATTGTTTTGGGTTTCCACAAGATTATACATACTTTAATTGTGTTTACTATGCAGTGTTCCTGGTCTACCTGTAAGCATTACCAAGACCCTCCCCAGTGATGAACAGGCCTGCTTGTCTTGAACCCACAGTAAAGATACAATCATCTGGGAAATGGCCCAATATTCAATGTTAAAAGAGAGTAATGATGAGGTTGCAGCACTTTATTGTCAAACACGTGTATGCATACTGCATAGTACTGCTTAGTGAGAAATGTAGAACCGTTTGCACTTTATAAACCAACCACCAGTCAGGTGAGTAGATATTTAGACAAGTTATTGATATGTAGAAAAAGCTTGCAAAATTCATACATACAGTACATACTATGCGTACTGTACACACAGTACATAGGCTACTGTAAATTGCGGTTCTGCAGTATTGCAGACAGATCATTTCAACACATTATGATTTATATGTTTATTTGTTTATACACTACTGTAACGTTGACGCTCATAGATAGATAGAGGGATAGATAGATTCCACTGATTGCATTGCAACATTACTTATTAGAGTAGGCGGCCTGTTCGTTTCTCTCCCGTCATTGAAAACGTATGGCACTTTTTTTTGACTCAGCGTCTTTCTCTTTTGCACATCTCATATCTCTTTCCTGTTTACTTCTTCCTATTATTAGTCTCAGGGAAATTTAGCTGTCTGTTTGTGACACAGCAAGTTCCACTACCTCAGCTAGCTACAGTAGCGCACAGCGTTAGCATCGCTAAGAGCTCTGGGGATTCACAGCAGCTTTCTGACGTGGGCGGTTTCGGGGGGGTTGAGGCGGGGCAGCGGGGGTACCCCATGTACCTAGTTAGGAGCTTTTCTGAAACCTCCTGTTTCCTCCAGGTGAGGTCACATAAGGTGCAGTCACTCAATGACAAACTATCCCTTATGAATGTCTAAGTATATATATTCATAACAGTTTAGTCTAACATACACTAAGGTAAGACTGTATTCATCTGCTGGGAAAAACATGTCATCTCTGGCATTCAACTGCGGGGACTACCATACTCCATGTGGGTGGAGGGTCTTGCTCAGACCGTAGTTCTCAAAGGTTTTTGACCTGCCCAATTACAAACCCCCTAAGAATCCAAGCCACGCCCACTTTGACCACCCTTGGTCAGCAGTGCAATCGAAATACTGTAGCTCCTGCACGTTACACATTCATTTTGACATAGCGGCTGTATTTTGCCGTATTAGATAGGAATGGGCATTTATTAACAATACACAGTAGTCACTAAATGTAATGACTTAAAAAAGAAAGTGCACTGCGTTTATTGAAACCATACCAAGTCGCCTTGTTTAGTTTCTGTCTGTGCAGACCTAATCTTCTCTCCCCAGGAAGCTTGTGTTTGAAGCTTAAGTGTTTCCATTGGAGTTACAACACAGTACACAAAAATGAGCCCCGCTTTCACAAACACACATTCCAAAACATCTTGACATCTACAGGCTGACGGCATCGGGAAGGATATTTACGGACATTGATGCGTGTGCTATCACTGCTTCCCACAAATGAACCGTGGCATATAGAAAACAATACACACCCACCACCCCACACACACACACATACAAAGGGTAACATGGTCAGACTAAGTAACACACAGAGATCTCTCTACACACACACACACACACACGTTTCTACCCCCTTCTGACAGGAAGTCATGTCCTTTTTTGGGGTGAGGGAAACCAGATGAAAGCGGTGTGGCATTCATGCACTGGTGTGTGTGTGTGTGTGGTGTTGTGGCGTGTAGGACATATGGACAGTGAGTTTATGTGGTTTGGGGTTGAAAGGAAGCAGAGAGGCACAACGACAAGATGGCCGCCAACAGGGACTTTCTGTTGAGTCACTTATTGCACGTGTACTGTAGGTATGTGTGTGTGTGTGTGTGTCTATCATGAGATAGTGACCATTTAAAAGAGTTGTTTTTACATTGAAGAATGTCAACACACACCTGGACACACATATACACTTTCTAACTATATTCTAACACATTAAAAGTATTTCAGACACTGTCAACATCTGTACCCAGATTACACCAATGGACACACACATATGCAAACATGCACACGCTGAACATACGGCAGATAGGGCCACGTCATAAAGTCATCTGAAAATGATCAACATAGATCAATGAAACAGACCGAATATTCAGTCTGAGTGGAATTAATTGTTTGATATGCGTAGCCTCTGTGTCAAATGTTGGACTGAGTCATGAAAGAGCCTATTGTAGCATGTAAAAGCACATTTGTGAATCAACATGTGTTATGGTAGCAAGTGTTACTATACTAAGACATTTTGTTGATAGTTTGCAACAGGCAACCCCCTTTTCCCGGCAGAAACACATACACACCCAGGTACAATAACATTCATGGTCTACAGTCTACACTCTGTCTGGCAGGGGTAATAAAATATAATAATTAACAATGTATGCTATTAGCAAGCTTTTAAGTGCAATGCAGTTAGTCACGCTACTCATAAATCCGTACCAAATTATACTAGTAGTATAGTACTGTGAGAAAACATGTATCTATTTTTTATTAGTATTTATTTTAATTATTTATTATTATTATTATTATTATTATTATTAATAAAAAAGCCAGTTACATTTACAGACATGTCATGACTCAAGTCTTCTTGGTTGATACCTTTGGTTATTGGGGGATGTGTGCGGCCATATGGGGGCGTCACATGTAGGCGTTTACGCTGATTTAACATGTTAAGCCTTTGGTTGTCAGTGGAAACCCACGATGCATCAACAGACAATGAGAGCACAATGAAACTCATGAGAGCATGAAAAAAGATAGAGACCAGAATTTGTGTTTCTTTGTGACAAAATACAGTTGTCCTTCCAGTCTGTCAGGAGCCATTCAAGAACACACACACACACACACAGGTTAACAGCTAATGTCCTGACCTCCAGGCTAGAGCTGGGAAGGATACAGTGGTTGTTATTGCTAGCTAGTGTGTGTGTGTGACAGAGAGAGAGAGAGAGAGAGAGAGAGAGAGAGAGAGAGAGGGTGTAGATCATAGGGGCTATAGCCAGCAAATACACTTTGATCTCTTTCTCTGTCTTCAGCACCTGTCTATTAGAGGCCTTAATGACAGGTAGGGTCCTGTGTTTGGTACAGTGTGCATACATGTGTATGAGTGAGAGAGATAGACACACATTGAGAAGAAGAGCGAGGGCGTCCCAGACCTCTTGAACTCTAGTCACACTGCGTTATTTGTTAGATGTATGGACGTTTACTGTATGATTAAGCCTAAATTATGAGTTTTATTTATGCATACTGTGTGTGTGTGTGTGTTCAAAGTTGATGCATACGTTATGTGTGTGTGTGTGTGTGTGTGTGTGTGTGTGTGTGTGCGCAGCGTGCAAAGAGGAAGGAGGTGGTTTGGGGTTTTGTCACAGGGGAGAAAGTCTGTTCACCTGAGAGGCAGAGAACGAGTAATTTTAAACTTCAAACAGTGCCTTTGGTTGGCTAATGGGATAAGTACATTTGTGTTTCTATCTGATTGCTTTGACAATACAGTAAATAGGCCTACTCTGATTTTATGATGATGATTTTGACTTCAATGAAGCGGTGACTATCCTCTGGGAAACAAAACATGGAGAGATAAAGTGTCAAGACATTCATTTGAAGAACCAGCATCAGTCTCTTCAAGCAGCAACCTTGAGCTATTGCTGCTTGGAGCTTTGTATTTGTTACTGCTTGATGTTATACAAGAATGATACACCTCACCGTAAAAAATATCACCGGCATACTCTCAGCACAGATTATGTTTAACAAAAAGTAATTTTAATATATTGTAGCACAGTTCTATGTTAAATGTAAATGTTACATTTGAAAACATTCTCCTTGGTAGAGGGCTTGTGAATCACATTATAAGCATCCACATTTAGATGTCAATCACAGCACTGTTAAGCACTGATTTATCATTGGGAAACAAGTAAGACAGAATAAACACAAGGCTGCTGAAATAAATCAGATCTCTGCCACGTTTCTTAACGTGTATCTCTGCGTAGAAACACACTCGCAATGGAAATGACACTTCCTGTTTTCAACCAATCTCCCCCACCTAAGAAAAACTAGAAAACACAGAGGAAGTTACAAAAACAAAAACGACTCCATTAAAAAGGCCGGACTCGGTGTCCACCTTTCTTGTCTTCTATACTGACTGAAGGTGCACTGGAATAGGCTGGGGGTGGCAACAGTGTTTGTGAACAGTGTTGTCTAGACTAAATCTAAGCTATATCCCAATATGCTACAGTAGCTCTGATCAGACTAGCCACAAATATCATTTACATAACCCCCCCCAAAAGTGCATATACACACCACGCACTTCTATAAAACGCGTCGCCTTGAGTGCACGAGCGCGTGAGTGTGCAGCAGGACTCATGTATTCCCCTAAATCGCTAATCACTCTCATCTGTTAATGTGACTCCAGTCTGATAGCATGCAGCAGTGCTGAGCATGCAAGCGCAGCCGTGAGGGAGCGGGATTGTACCGCACTGTGAAGGGGGTGGATATGAAGAGATTGCACACGTACATCTGTGATCATGCACATACACGAACGAGTGCGTGTGTGTAGGAGAGATTCACGGAACTAGGCAGGACAGTATGGGATGGCGTTTAGTTGCAGGGCATAGCTTGCGGTCAGTGTTGATGGTAAAGCAGTGTGTGTTTGTCAGAGAGAGTGGTTTCGCGGAATCTGGTGGCAATCAAAGGGCCATTAAAGTTTGGCTATTATTGGAACAGTGAGTGGTGTGTTATGGGTTGGTATGGAGACACAAACAAATTGGATAATGTTCTAACAACCATATTTTAATGTATTATTACCTTTAAGTCACACATCATCACTCAATACATGACCTCTGAGCATGGGAAAGATTTAAAGACTGGATTAAACTGGTGCAAAGATTGTTATTCAAGAACCGACCATTGCATTGCATTGCACATAATGAATTAGGTCACCTCATTTAGCAGGTCAAAACAGTTAGCAGTCTAACATCAGTAATTCACGGTTAATAACCAGATAATAACAAAGAGCTCAGTGCATACAAGAAACACAAGCTGTGTGAGATTTAGTCAAAAACACCACCAGGACTAAACAGAAAGCAAACCTATCTTCCAAGTGTTGATAAAGATCAGCATTAGTAATGGACATGGGCTTGGTAGAAAAGTGGTTTCAGGTGACAAGATTGATTCAACATCAATAACCAAAGTAACTAGCCATCGTATGGATAATCTACTGTATGATTATTATAATTAATATATCATCATCCACATTCACCATAGTTATGAATGCAACAGGACGTGTTTATGGAGGAGTGATTTCCCATGCAGAAAAGGAATTTATTAATAACTGTATAGTAAAACATTTGAATGGGTTCTGATTAAACATGCATATTGGCCCCTGCAAACGGGACAATCATAATTACTGTATTTTGACGGCCACTAATCAACATTTGTCATTCAAATATGTGGTGGAGTGTATTGTAGTTGACCATTAGGACAGTTGAAGTGGGATTAAAAACTGATTATTTCAACAATAAATACAGTTTTACCAATAGGTGCGTGCATGCATTGCTCCCCCCCGGCTCTAGTTGACCCACATGGTGCTGAAACAGGAGGAGCCTGAAGCAACTTCGGGAAATCCCATAAAAAGTGTGTCAGCTTGCAGACAGGCCAGACAGACAACATACATCATAAAGCCTAACACACACACACACACACACACACACACACACACACACACACACACACACACAGTTCACAGCCCAACACCGAGCCTGTGTCCTGACTCAACATAATAAACACACCATCCCATAATGCTCGGCGGCGGCAGTGACGAGAAGGCTGACGTGATGACACCTCTCTCGAACACACACACACACACACACACACACACACACACACACTAAATTGCAGGTCTAAAAAATGAAGTGACTGAAGACAACCTAAATGTCAGTCACACAGACATACCGTACACACTCACAAACACCACGCCCATACCGTGCATGTCCATGACTTCCTAAAGCACAGTCCTATCTCTTTCTCATACAGGTAAAGACATCCAGCAGACACTGAAGAGCCCGAGGCCTGTATGTCAGCGACTTCAATGGTCTCATTAGCAGAGAGGGGATAGCAACAGATAATTAACCACGAGATAGAGAAAGAGAGAGCGAGGGAGGGGCTAGATGGGTAAAGGAAGAGAAGGATAATTAAAGGACGTGACTGAAGTAGAATGCGTTTTCACGATTTAACCTTCATCTAGATGAAGAACAGGAGCTCTAGAAGTTACCTGTTGTCTATCAGACACCTTCACTCTGGTCACATGTTGACAAGAACAGATCTGTAAAGTGGCTTCTATGCAAGAATAGCATATAATTACCTTCTAAGAGGGGGACAACAACACTCAATCTGTGGCTCTCTGTGGATCTGAATCCTAATTTGCATCTTGATGATCCCCTGTGCACCGATTGGTTCATTTTGCCGGCAGTCGGACAGTGGGCGAAGACACAATGCAACACTTTGATATCTCCGCTCAAACATATATATAGTATCCCTATCAACTATGATATAAAATATTGTAATATATTTTGTAAGCTTCCCTTACAAACAAGAATATCACATGGAAAAACAAGAAAACAAAAATGTCACGATTAGCTTGGTACATTTCAGGTGCAATCAGAATGACAGGTTTTTATAATGGAGATGATCACCAACATTGTGTAAATGTTGCTTTATTGTTTATTTCTACATTATTCATATAGCCCGTGTGCTTCAAAGTTCACAACAAGAGTGGTGCCAGACAAGCCCGAAGCCTCGAAGACCCACACAAACACACAACACGTTGGAGATACGTTCATCCCCGCCTAGAGGGGTTTGCCAGACTCCTAGACCTGGTTAGAGCGTGGGCCAGCCTGTTAAAACTGCATCATAAAACATGTGAAATGGACTGGGGTTAATGGAGTAAAATCAACAGCTGACATTGAAACCATGTGCAGAAAATTTTTTATGACCCTTGGTCCTATTGGCAAGCTCTGGCACCCTCATTTGCCTGTTTACTTTCTATCGAACCCGCTTTGTGAAGCGAAACCAGATGCCGACGCAGGTTTGGGGCTGCAAAGCTGGATCTGCCCGGCAACTTGGAAATCCACAGTGTGACATCGAAGCTCGTGGGGAGGAAGGAGGTGGTGATGAAAACACCAACGAGCTTGTCTGCAGAGACGAGCAGAACGCCACAATGGGAAAGGTGGAACCTCTTAAACTTGAAAGGAGAGGAGGGGCAGGGGATGGATGCCTCCTCACCTCCTCCAAGTGTACAAGGAGAGAGGGAGGATGGGGTTAGGAGGAGTGTGCGGAAAAGAAAAGAAAAGAGCAAAATGACATTGGACAAACAGCATCTCAGTTTGATGCCATCAGACACACACACACACACAATCCCCTCATTTGGTTTTCCTCCCACAGTCTTGTTTCGTCGATGAGATGTCGGAATTTCCGTTGTCAGAGCGACCTGGGGGCGTGTCCTCAGTCGGTCTGGGCAGGGAGTATGCAGATGTGCAGGAAGTTGTCCGGGTGGCTGAGGTGCTCACTGAGCCACTGCAGGGGCGTCTCCAACATGGGCTCAATGCCCTGGACCACCACCTGGTAACGCCTGGAGCCCTCTGACCAGGGAAGGAGATCACAGAGTAAACGGCATCAGCATCCATACTAGTGACACAACCAAGACACTGAACACACCCAAGAGGTGGCAACCTTGAAGCTAGTGAGTGTATGAGAGAGAGAGGGGGGGGGGTCAGAGCTGGGAGAAGTGACTGTTGAGAGCTCCTTTTGTTTATGGCGATGGTTCAACTTTTTAACTCTCAGTCTTACCGTTGCTAGTTTCAGAGACGGTGTGCATGTGTAAGAAAGTGAATGTCTACCTTCACGTTTTTTCTCACTGTGTGTGATTTTAACTACAGAGTGTGATTGATTTAGTACCACCCAACGTTCAAAGGCCTTTACTGTATAGTGTCTGTTACACACACACACACACACACATGCACTTTATTTGATTAATGTTGAAATATCTAAAAGAAAAACATTAAACAAAATGTTTCTGTATAAATATAAATAGATTTTTATTTATTATAATTTTATTCCCTAAAATGGTATTTCCTACCTAATAAAATAGTTAAACATGGTGCTATTAATTATCATATCAAACATCAGTATGACACGTCAGACTCAAGATGTGCATGTGTGCAGCCACAAACGTAAAATCCTCTCTGACACACACACACACACACACAACACGTCCATCTCAGCATACACTTGCAGAGGTAGGCAGAACGGCAGTGTTCCGGCCTCATGGGTACATGACATTCATGTCCACGTAATATCAGGATGACGGTTGGAGCCCAGCGCTAACGGCTGTTTTCACCTCAGCTACCGTAGGTACCGGCTCCACCCTGCAGCTGCTACAGTAACTAGCTGGCAAGCAAGCCGCAAAATGGCCACCTTGCATAAACCTATATTAGATCAGAGATCTATTACATCAGAGATTTTATCATTCTATTAGGAAGTTTACTTTGACAGCTGCTGTAACATTAGCATTTACATTTTTATAAACACAGAAAAACAACATTGGTTTTTAAACCATATTGTTAAAGTTATTAATTTTAGACTTCAAATATGGAGTCTCAGTTGCTTGTGGCTGGTTTGCAGAGGGAGGCCAAACCGACACAGGTTGACCAATTCAGCCCAACTTATCAGAAACTTGACATCAACTACCAGAGACTGCTGAAGTGTTAAGGATACTCTTGCACTGTTCCTTCAGTAGTTTAGTTTTAAATACACATATAAATATAATGGCACATTTGTCAGCATATATCCTTCACTGGTTGTACATAGCTATATGTTTAGCATGTCTTATGGAAACCTAGGGAAAGCTTCAGCAACAGCCTGTAACAGCCTTATATCACCTATTAGTGGAATACATGGAAGTGTGCTAGAATAGGTAAGAATAAAGCACACACACCAAGACAGAGACCTCACTTTCACTAACACACACAAACACACAGGACTAGTCTTGCCTGCGAGAGGGCGGATGTAGGTAGAGCAGCTACACATACTCTCACTATGAGACGGGGGAAATTTGTTGACTACTCACTAAGACACACAAATGATAAAGCAAAAACTGCCAAGGTTGTATCCATGTGTACAGTAAGACACTAATAGTTCTAGATCTAATAAGTATAAAGTATTAAACTATAAATATGTATAATACAGTGCAGTCTCCATTACAACAAGTGTTTAAAGCCCAAGTTTGAGATGACTACATAGAAACAAACAGTAGCTGATAAAGTCAGACACCAAGGCCATGTTACAGTACAATATCCGTATGTTTGTCTAAATTATTTGGCCACATTGAGTCACATTACACATGCCCATGTGGTTCTGTGGTACACGACTGGCAGCCAGAACAAGATGTTCAGTTAGCCGAGCAAAGCAGATCCCTTATTTAAGACAACCACAATGCTGCATTCAGCTCAAAGCCTGCACCCAAATATGTGCCTGAGCCGGCCAAGAGCCTGGCTGTACAACAGTGTTGCTATCACTGGTTAGGCCACAAACACAGGCTGACAAGATTGTCTCAATGGCTAAATAACAAGATTAGACAGCTGATTGGTTAATTCAACAAAGTCAGGTAGCGTTGAATACACTGTATTCAACCACTGTGTGTGTCAGTGAAAGTGAGGTCGCTCTTGGTGTTTGTTTTATTCCTACCAATTCTAACAAACTGCTCCGTGTTTTCAGCTGTTGCTTTCCTAGGATTTGAAAATCTACATAATGGTGACTAGGACTGCTCAATAATAAAAAAAATATACAAAGATAATTCAAATTATTTTGGTAAAAATTTAAATGACGATTATTTAATACAATTAATATATGTTGCTTCTCTCCCTCTGCCATCTTAACTCATTCAATCATATTTTGCAACATGAATTGTAGTTAACTCCAAAGCTGCAAGGTTGTGAATATTGCTGCTATAACAATACGAAACCGAGAGTAGAAAAATAACTACTTCAATAAATATTAATAATGCGTTTAAATTACTATTTTTGATGCCGACTATCAGGGGTGGCAAGTTTAATAGACTTGTCGACTAAATGCGCACACCCCTATTGATATATTTTTTTTGCCTTAATGATGACAACAAAGATCTGATATACTCCAGTAACAGTCTAGTGCTTCTACAAATATTTTCAGATTGTGACAGGATTTTATAATCCTAATTTTATGATGATCATCAATTTGTATTTACAACCATAAATGCAAGTAGAAGCAAACGGTTTGCAAATGTACCACTGTCTAGACCTAGTCTTTCAGATGGTTTTCATACTCAATATGATCTGGTATTGTTTATATATCTAGTATGCATTCATATCTAAACCAAAACCCAGCATCCTCCATATCAAAAAAGCCACTAAAACCCAAACCACCTCCTCACTCTCTGAAGTGAGCTAACCTGTTTGAGCACAGGCTGCATTGGCTGTCGGTGCTCAGAGTGGGACTGCGTGGGGGAGCAAAGCAGAAGTGTGTGAGCTGTACCACGTGTGTCTACGATGGGGGCGTAGGAGAGGGGTATAGATGTGTGGGTTACATCAGTAAGGGGAGATTCCAGCGATCATTCTCAGACAATAATCAATCTGGGGAATTTTTCATCGGACGATGATGGAACACCGGCAAAATCAACCAAAAACATATTTCTCTAGCTTGACTTACGAGAATGACCTGTGAATCAAGTCCTTACGTGGGCATAATACCTCAGGCCATATTTCTGCAACAGTCACATTACCGTAGACTCCTGCATTGTTCAACTAACCACCTGACTCAAAACTCAAAACATTAACCGCAACGGCTCAGATAGACAGTGAGGCAAGCTGCTAATTAGAAAAACAAGTCATTACATTAACATTCCTCTAGAACAGCTGCTCAAGACAGTTACACAGCAAGTTCAAAGTTACTAAGACCCGACAAGGCTGACATGAAACACGGTTAAGAAAAGAAGAAAATAAGAGAAAAAAGCATTACAATTTAGAGATCCCTCACAAGCAAAAGAGTACTTTCTTTAACTTACCGCTTCTTTTACCTAGCCTACACACAGGGTTGGGAAGTAACTGATTACAAAAAACAGTAAATGTAATCCATTATAGTTACCATCTTAAATAGTGGAATCAGATTACAGGTATTTTAGATTATAGATTACTTCTAGGACTACTTTCAAATTTAAACGGGAAGAAAAATGCATAAAACAAAAGGCTGTTCTCTTATTAGCCTTTCACGAACATCAATCAATAATTGAAATGATGTCGTACTTTAAGCTGATCTGATCACATGAGCAATATAAACGTTCACAAAAATAGAAAGATGTGGCACCGCAAATGCAGTAAAATGCTTTGGATGGCATTTCAAATAATGTTTAGGCATAAAGTAATCTAAAATTAATGGAAAGTATTTAGATTATTAGATGTTACTATATTTAGGTAATCAAAAAATTACATTACTGATTATAGTTTGAGTCTGGCAACTAGTAACTGTAACGGATTCCGTTTAAAACGTAACCTACCCAACCCTGCCTACTGTACACATGAGAGCAGCTTCTCTGCCATGATGTGTGTGCTACCTGACCATTAAAGCCAGGTAGCAACCACCCTCTTCTCTTGGCTAGGCGCTAGGTCCCACCAAGCCTCAGAGACATAACAGTGAGATGAGCTAAAACACTTTATTTGATGTTTCAAAGATCACAGGAAACAGAACAACAAATGCATTTTGTTTTTCATCCGAGAGCGTCCCTCTCTGAGATCTTGTTCTGAACAATGCCACGCACGCACGCACGCACGCACACACGCACACACGCACGCACGCACACACGCACACACGCACACACGCACTCCTGAAGCCACAAACATGACCTGGGTCTCTGAACACAGGTAATCTAATCACACCGCCATAATCCAGGCCTATCAGCCTAACTCATCTAAGGAACAGACGGAAGAGGCAGAAACTAAACAAACCAAAAGGAGACAAAGAGCCACTTTCACCTTGAGAACATGAAAGACGTTGGCCTGGAATCCACCAAGAAAAGTGATTGGGGGATGACTGTGGGCTTGGAAGCAGACTTTGCTGCTGATTCAACAATAGGAGTTTGTGTTTTACATTTACTTTGTATTTTCTGTCAAGCTACTTTTTCAAAAATAAACAAAAAAGTGGAACAGTTATATATAAATTGATTTGTTTGGCCAATTTCTGCTACTAATACTTGCATGACTTTATGACCAGGCCAATGGCTAGCAGTGTATTTGGCTCAAATGAAAAGTGCCAGTTGAGATACCAACCCCAAGTTGTGTCATGTCTAGTGAGACTGGTGGAATCCAGGCTTAATACAGGATAAAAGGAACGACTACAGCTAAACAGAGAAAACACCCCTACATAGTAATGAATAAAGACACCCCCCCTAAACATAACAAAACGGAAGCCTACCTGTGCTTATCAGACAGACATAGGGAGGCAAAGAGGTAAGAACAGGAGACAGGCAAACAGAGGACAGAAAGATGACAACACAGATGGACAAGACCTAATACCTGCTCTATGCAGGCGAGTGCACTACGGGCTCTGTGTCTCTCCAGCCCATTGTTGCTTATCTACTTCCACTCTCATCTTCACCAGACAATACCTGTTTAGACTGCCTCCCCCACTCAACATTAAAACACCCCACCCCAGCATACCAGAGTACATCCTAGTCTACCTCTCAAGGCGCACACGGTAGAAAAACTGAATGCTATATACTGGAGACCTACAGTGGGACGTCATGTCGCCAATACTGGCACCAGCAGTGCCATCTGGGTAAATTAAAAAGGTTATATGAGCACAGAGATATTCTTACTGTTAAGTTTTGGGCCAGGGCTCATGTTAATTTGTACGCAAATAAATTTATATTTTGACACTTCAGATTTGTTATACTAGTTATATGACGTTTGCTAGCTTGACAAAATAAGAACTCTGCTGCCGATGCAGGATATGATTGTCACCCCATGCCAAACTATTTTGGTTATTCTTGAAAAAGAATGCTAAAGATGTAGACGCCACCATCCAAAATGATGATCAAACTGTCACTTTTTACATTTAAAATTATTTTGTAACCATTATTACCATACTCTCTAATTTACAAAACAATCTTGAAAAATGTAAATATTATTATTTGTCTATTTTATACCAAGTTCGTCATCTACAGATCGGTAAATATCATCTTTCTTAGCATTTTTCATGTAAAGGTTCACCATGTACAGAGGCTAACATTGTGCTCTAGAAAACAAGCAAATTATACATGATTCAACCGGATTCAACATGGAGAGATGTGTTCATGTGACAAACAGCTATTTCTATGCTCAGATGTTGTTATTGAGTTAGTCTCAGATTCTTCCGTCCATTAGCACTACGTCATATAATGCTGGGCACACACTACAGGATAATTAGCCCGATTCTATGCCCGATTTCCCCCTCCCGATGCCAGTCAGCATAGGCCCGATATGTTGATGTCTCTACTGATCGATTATCCTGTGGTGTGTGGTGTGCTAAGAGTGGTTTTCATCAATCAGAGCCTCACCGATCCGACATCGCAAATATTAAACATGTTCAATATTTTCGTTCCAAATCCTGTAGTGTGGAGGGAACGGCGATCACAGCCAAGTACGCTGGCAGTTTGTTACATGGGAAAGAGAGCCACACTGATTTAAAGTGATGCCAACACAAGTAATGTAATGTAGATTGTGGCTGGGACAATATATTAATTTTCACGCCATCTTTGTCCACTGTATTTTCAGTGACATAACGACCAAAACAGTAAACATATGTGTCTTTAGGTGTGTGGTCTCTTACGTTTTGTAAATTTGTAGGATCGTCTAGTGTGTACCCAGTATAAGCAACTCTGTGCTGAACATTTGATATATAGACCACTGTAAGCTCGACAGCACTTTCCGAAATAGAAAGAAGTAGATTTTCATTGGCACTCACAAAGTCTGTATCTGTAATTCCGGTGCAACGCTAGTGCAGTAGCCTAGTTTATTTATTTACTAATTTCAGTTGTTATGTTTATTTTAACAGTAGTCTACTTATCTAACAAAACAATATCTGAAAACAGCCAGAGTCATGTTGGTAAGTTTCTAAATAAATTATTCTGTTTAAGTTTATTGTCCGACATTGTCCAACATAGTTGGCTGTTGTGCATATCAATCAAAATACCTCTCCTATCAAGTTGCCGTATTTTGACGCAGTTAGCCAGCGGTGTGTCCTATATATTTTATCGTTCTCATTTTATGTGGCATTTTATCTGTAAATATGTGGAAAAAAGGGTTTGTCACACAGTAGTGTTATATTGTTATTAAGTCCGTAAAAAAAACATATTTTGATAAACCATTCTGTAACTTAATGGCCATTTGGTATATTATCACAATCAAACTAAAACAATCCATCTGACACTTATAAATGTGCTAGAATCTTGATTAGCGTGATATCCAAATAAGCACGTATTTAATGAGGAAATGCCTAATTTGCTATAAACTAACTTGATCTAAAAAAAATAAGTGAACAATCTGCTTTATTCATATTGTTTCTTCCCCTGTTTTTCTAGTTTCCACCTACCCTAAAGCGTAGCTATCATATCTCCATCTACCTAGTCTCCTTTCCTCTAACCCCCAGTAGGAGTGCCATCGGCAAAAGTGCATCTCAAACAAGCTTCTTTTATCTATGTCAATAAAATAAAAGCTCAGAGAGGAGATGTTGCCATTCTTCTCTCTCGCGCCCTTACTGATAAGGCCAATAAAGGCCTCCTTTCTTTAGTGTTCATGGCGCCGTGACCATCATTACAAGCTAACCAATCTTGAGAAGAACAAGAATGATAAGTAAAGTCTGTCAAGTCACAATTTGATTTGACTCATATATTAATATTTTTTTAATTAACAAATAACTACAAATGTCCACATAACAGATAGAGATTGGGTGGTTCAGTTCCCAACATACCTTGCCTACCTTCATCAACAAGATGCCAAACCCTAACTTGATACTGTAACTGTTCTCAAGTGTACACCTTTGGACCAAATCTGTTACGGCACTTCAATGACGAGACTACAAGTCTGGGATGATAGACATCTGCAGTTTAATGGTCTTAGTGTCTGTAGTTCCCCCATCCTGGGTGTGACGGAGCACATTAACCTTGAATGGAAGCCTGAGTTCACAAACGCAGGGCTCAATATCAATGCTTGTCCGGGACAAGTGAAAGAGAACTTTACTTCAGTACAAGTAGACTGATTTAAACTTTAAAATGATGGAATTAGCAGCTATATTTGAGATATGGTTTAAGTCTTGTATGGTCTACAAAGTTAATATTGAAATTCATTCTTCTGTTAAAAGACCAAAGCCATTTTATTTATTTTAATTAGAAAACAGTTTTTATTCGCTTTTTAGTTATGCATTTTCTTCAACCAAGCATAGCCCAGCCAATCACATGAAAGAATACAACCTCAAAATATAATCACTGAATCAATCACAGCAGATTACAAATCATATGAAAACAATTATCCCTAATATGCAGAGGAAGACCAATGCGTTGCAATTTTGCTGACTGTAGTGACAGTATTTCTATCAGTTTAGAATCAAGTTGAAAAACTGAAGACTGATAGAAACATTGTGTGCAGTCAGACCCTTCAACCCCTTCAGAGAAGGGCTGTAGGAGTAGGCTACTAGGTTATTTGGACATCGGATCGGAAGCGTTGCCAGGTTTATGCACTGCACGCCACTGATGTGTGTGTGTGTGTGTGTGTGCACGCTCGTGTGTGTACCTACCATCATGTGATATTGCTCCAGGGCACATCTCTTTCAATAGGTCTCCAAGTGTGCGTGTGTGGCCCTCAGATGAGACGGGACGGAACAGTTTCTGGATGAAAGGCCTGTCACTCATGGTCTGGATACCACCCAGTAAGAAACAAACAGCAAATTAATATGGCACAAATATAGAATCCTCTACAAATACACCCTACAAGGCAAGCCTTAAAGAGTACCTAATCCCCCAAATCACCTTTAAATGAAAGCTGGGGGCAGAGGTGGATAGTAAAGAGTTACATATTCTTTGTTAAACTTATTTGAGTAACTTTTGGAAAATATTGTAATTCTATATTAATTTGAATGCAACATAAAAAGAGTAGTTTGATTGCAATATACTCATCAGTCAAGTATATTTTAGAATATTTTATTTTTTTACTTTTACTCTGCTATATTCCAGTTAGAGCAATCCAGCCATTTCGTAGATACTTAAACAATGCGACTGAACTCGTAATTGTTCTCCTGGTACTGAAAGCAAGATCACTTTCAAGAATCAAGAGCGTCAACGTATACTTACGTGTATACATACATACATACATATATACATATATATACACATATATACATATATATATATATACATACATATACACATATATATACATATATATATATATATACATACACATACACATATATATACATATATATATACACACATACACATATATATATATACATATATATATACATATACATATATATATACATATATACATATATATATACATATATACATATATATACATATATACACATATATATACATATATATATACATATATA
>JAOEGT010059401.1:0-17912 GCA_025447795.1 Speoplatyrhinus poulsoni
ACCCCCTCCCCCCCCCCCTCTCTCTCTTTCTCTCTCTCTCTCTCTCTCTCTCTCTCTCTCTCTCTCTATCTCTCTCTCTCATCCAGGTTTTATAAAAGTCACACAGCAAGCTCTCTACCTAGCTATGTCTCTTCTAATTATATCTCTCTTTCTGTGTGTGTGTGTGTGTGTTTACAGGTGGGGTCCAGCTGTTGTTTCCCGTCTCTCCTTCTCATTACGTGTAGTCTGTGCTGCCAGTGGTGTGTGTGTGGGAGAGCGAGGGCGCGTAGCAGCATGCTAGTAGCAGCTCTGGCATCAGCAGCAGCAGCATTATGGAAGTGAAAGAGAGGCGGCCGTACTGTTCTCTGACCAAGAGCCGCAAAGACAGACCCTACACTGGTAAGACCACGCCTCCACCTGACACTGGACCTGTACAGTTTGTTGTGTTTGCTTACCACACCCTCATTAGAGCTTTCACCATTTGTTTGCTCACATTCATTTATTCCTTTCATCCTTTTCACTTTTGTGTCAATTTTTTATTGTTTAAAGTCTGTCTTAATTAGTATCCATTGGTATTGATATTATTCGTATTATTATAATTACTTTTAGCAGTATAAATTAACATGGTCTTATTTGGGGGATATATTTACTATGTGTCACTCCCCAGTAATTCATTCCTTCATGGAGAGCAGAGGCTCAGGTAGGAGCAATGGCCCAACCACAGTGTTGGTCTATGTTCTATGTGCTGCCCTGGTCTCGTGCTCAGTAAAACGCTGATGTCAAGTCAGAGACGGACATTTTGCTACAGCACCACTGTAGACCAGCCATCCCCGTGGTAACACACATTTATCTAGCGTGTGAGCCTCTTTACCACAATTTATTCTGCACGTACGTATTTGAGTCCTGTAGGGCTCATATGAGACATATCTTAAATAAATTAATGAATGAATCTATTATTTGACTATAGAAGGTCCTCTCACAGGGCCTCATTACTAATATCCATCGTCCGTTTTAGATGTACTGATACAGATTGTGGCGATTAGAGGACATTATGAATATTAATGAGCCGCATCCATCTGCCTAACTCCATGCGGCCCCCGCCTCCTTGAAATGCAACCCCACAGATTGTGTCTGTTTGTGCGTGTGTTCATGTGTCCGTGGAGGTGCACGTGTGCCACTCTGACGTGCACGTGTGTGTCCTTCAGGTTCATCAGGGGACAGTGAAGACTGTGGTATTGGCTCCCAGGGGCCCCGGGTCCCAACTCAAAAGTCCTACTCATCCAGCGAGACGCTGAAGGCCTTCGACCAACACCAGGACCAGACCAGGTCAGACACAGTCCATGTGTTAATGGGGACCAGACCTGGCTACAGACTGCTTCTATTCACTCAGTAATGACTTGGCTTGGGAGCCACAGTGTGAAGAATTAATGTGACTCAAGAGTATCGAGTTAGATTTGATGTTCAACTGAATCCATGTGAGCTCGTACCATGTTACAGTATGACATAATGTAACAGCCGTTACAAACAGCCATGGGGTAAAGTATGGCCTGCATCAGTTAGGCTATCTGCCTTTGTAGAATTAGATATTGTGTTGCCATCATATTCAGCATAGTATTTTTTTTTTATGCTATTCACCACCTTTGTGTAAAGTGACAAAGGGCATTATGCGAGAACAGTTGGTACACATAGAGCTGTTCTTCAGTACTGTAAGGGGATTAGCAGGACCATGCAGCATTCACTATTTTCCTGCTAGTTAGGGTTTTTCACCTCAGAAAGGAATACATTAACAAGGCAACGTACGGCTCTGTCATATAAGGGACCATGCTAAAGGGTTATGAAGTGTACATGCAGCAACAGGAAAAGGAACCTCCAAAAACCTATAATAACAACGTAGAACTAACACAAGAACAATATTTCAGACTTAGCGTTTGTGTAAAAGCCATTGTGCCCTAAAAGGTGTTCTTCACTGTGATTATAGCCACTTTCGTTCGGTGCTCAGTCGACCTTCATCTTGGCATGTATCATCATCATCATCAACATATACAGTATATCTGACTAAAGCACCCCAGACACGTGACAGGTGGTTTCTGAGCACTTGACAAGAGGGATGTTCGTCTTAGAAGGACCACCTCACTGAATGTCAACAAATAATAGATTATTGGGGAAAAATGGTAATTCTTCTTTCTTCTTCTTGGTTGCCTTGGACAAGGTGAGCCGCTTTTGGATTTGTTCTGTTGGATGCCACAGAAGCCAGACACCTTGTGTGTGTTTAGCTGATGTATTGTACAACACTCCCCACTAACCACCTACCAAGTTGGCTTGTATGTACATCAATAACTACTGTCCTTGGTTACTGTTGATAGGCTACTGTACGGAACGACCAGGGGACAAAAGGACATGGTACACCGTGAACAGGACAATTACAACAGACAAGGTGAGGGCTAAAACACACACACACGCGTCAGATGCTCTTCTCTTTTTCACTCTTATTACACAGTAATGTATAATGTTTACATTAGCATAGAGGTGGTCATGCACACACAGACATTGCAGGCTTGCAGACACATGCAGGCACACATACACACACACACACAGAAAGAGAGAGAGAGAGCGAGACCACAGGCATACTACTACATTAGTTTGCACACACAGCCCGACAGACCAACTCTTTCTTTCTCATTTACACAGACCATCTCTGCACCCACCGTCCCCCATGCACACACACAGTGTTTACACAGCACAGAAGTGGCCGGCGCAGATGTTGACTCTAGATAAAGTTTGAGTGGTGCAGCCAGCAGCTTCAAAGCAATACATAACCACACTTGACTCATATTTACCAAAGGCCCAGTATCTGTGAACATGGTGACATTCAAGGCTCTGCAACGCCGGCCTGCTTTCTTTGATTTATGGTCAAAATCAGTATACAGAATTTTTTTTCACTACAAGGTACAACTGAGTTTAGATTAAAATGTTAATGCCAATTGTTTTTAGTAGAAGGCACATACTGTACTGTATGCTTTTTGAGGACTGTACTGTACAGTATGTGCAGGAACATTATGCACACTGCTGAATAGTGAGTTGTTTAGAGGCAATGGTAACTGGGACACTTTACTGTAGATCATTTAAAAACAAATCCGCAAACAAACCCTTCCACCAGCCCTAAATTAAATCAAGGATCATTGTTTGGCACAATAGTACACACAAACATACACGCACTCACACTACTATTATGAAGGTGTTGGTGCAAAATATCTGAGCACCTGTGACAGTGAAGTTGTAGAAAGTAGGAACATGTGTATCAATACATTTGAAGTCAAGGAGATAAATGTTTTAGTAGTTGCAAACTCCTACAAGAACAACACAGCAGTTATAACTTGTCAAGTTCTCCATTGCAGGTGCACAGATCAAAGTCTACAAATCACAAACTCATACCGTCACATTTTTGCTACATATAACACTGTTACAAATGGTGCAAAACGTATTTACACATCCATATAAAAAGTTGTCTTGGATACTTTTCTAGCACAAACAAGTTAACAACTACAACTGCTTGAATCTGCCGCAACGAGTCTCAAATGCAGTTTTTTCAATCACAAATGACACAAATTCCTGCGCCAAATGTTGTGATACATGTGGAGCAAAAATGATTTGTGTATCTGTAACACGCAATGTGTACCTGTAGCATAGATCTGTAGGCTGTAGCCAGCACTGTTCAGAACACTTTTGGCCAATCAAGGAGGTTGTTTGGGCGCACAGTCTCAATTGAGCGTAACAGTGACCACCCACTTTTTTGGGGGCTTTGGTGCCAGAAGTAAATTTCCCATGTATTTTCTCCATTGACTTTTCGTAAAATCCTTCTATAAAGAGTTTTAAGCCTGGAACCAAGCCATCCAGCTACGAGAATGACCGTGACCACAAACAATTTGATTCGGAACAAAAAATATTTTATCAAAATGGAAAAAAGGTACAAGACTTACTGTAATAGTGAAGGAGCTGTGCATCCCATAACCCATTGTGAATCCCAGAAAAAGCATATTCTTGCTTGGTTCCTAATTAGTTAATATATTGTTTATGTTATACCAGTATAATAGTATAACACCGTAGTTTTCATATTTTTTATACTTGTAATGTAAACAATTATACATTTCAACGCTAACAAAACTCACTAGCCGACATGACTTTGCAGGGTTTAAAACATTTCCATGAGAACAGAGAGCACCAAACTTCTCAGAGTGGAACCGAAGCGCCGCAAACGGTGAATGTAACTCGGTACTGTAGTCGAACATGCTTCACAACAATGAGAATGTTACAATCTCAGGCGGAACTAGATCATGTCCACGATAAGTATGTGACGCATGTGTGTAAATAACAGCGCACATAACCGGCTTTAGTACTGATTGATTTGCCGATCACCAATAAACAAAATAAAACAATAAGAACAGTGTCCATTAAGGTGCACAGACTCTGGAACAGTGGAACCATAGTTCCAGCAGGATGCATCCACAAGGGAGTTTCTAGGATCAAATATTTGGGGGGGTCTAATGAGTCTGCTAAATCATGTCTGCTAAATCACTAATTTGTCTGCTAAATCACTCATCTGCTAAATCACTAATTTCACTGTATAACAATGAACAGACTGTGTTTATACCTGTATATGTTTGTTCAATCTCTTAACAGGCAAGCAAAGTTCAAAAATGTAACATAAGAGAGCTTAAACATTGTCAAAAAAAAAATCAGATAATAAAAATCTGAATTATTTGTATTTATTATTTTAGGGATGTTGAAATGCAATTTGGTTGTGGTTGAGCACATCTAAAAAATTGTCTAAAACTGTCGCATGTCCTAAAATGCCATGTCATCTTTTCATTTGAAAATAGAGCAGTTAATAATTTGATGCCATCTCATGTGGTAATGCTCCATAACATGTTTTAAATATGTTACATATATATTGAATTTAAATCTTGACTTAAAAAAATATCGTAAATCAAATCGCAATCACATTATCTGTCCAAAAAATCGCAATTAGATTTTTTTCCAAAATTGTTCAGCCCTAATACTGGGTCTTTTGATTACTTCTAAAATAAAAAAGCTTAAAATAGTAATAAAGGAGGGACTATTTTATCGCTTGTTTATTGCTTGTTTACTTACTTAATTGCGTGGGCATTGTATACTATTGGATGTGTAATTTTAGTATGTATTACAGGTGATAAACTATGATTTTTTTGTGTAAATGGCAACCGGTGAAAACAACATGGCGGCGGTAGTATTTAAATGAGAAGTTTCCATGTTTTAATGGTTTCCCGCCATGGAGTCAAAACGCAAAGCAGTCTGACCGAACGTGCACACGCAAATTCAATACAATGGAATTAGAGGTGTTGTGGAAGAGACAAATACAAATATTTGTGAGTAGGCCTGAAACTATTTATCGACAAACTCGATAACAAAAAATTATCAATGCAAATTACTTGCATCGAAGCTTTGTTTAATTTATATATAGTAACTGTCCAATGTTTCTGTGTAGGTCTACTGTGGATATGAGATGAAGAAAGCAGGGGTTGCGCATATAAACATGTTTAAACCAAATGTCTATGATTTAACTGGTGTCAAAGTAGACATGCTACACGTTTAATTGTGAGATTCTTCAGATAATTTTAACTTCAAAGTTATTACCTAATTCAGATTTACCAGCATGTACTGTAAACAAAGGCGACAAGAAGTGTTTCATACCTGTTGAAGATGGAAGTGGTCACTAAGTCAGAATGTGTCTATTCCTCAATTTATAATCCTGCAAAGGGTCCACCCTGGACCGTTCACCGATCAAAATAAAACAAATTAATCCAAGTGAATGTTCTCCTGTGGAGTCGGTAGCTCACATCATTTGTCAAATGAAGACATCACTTTTAACTGATTTAATAAGTCTACTCCTTGTGCTTAGAGGTTTTCAGTTACCTAGCTTTCACTCCTTTTCATTCAGCTATGTCAAATAGACCTATATCTGAAAGGTGTCTGTGTTTAAAATATGCACCACAGTAACTATCAGTTATCACTGTATCACTAGCGGTGCCGACAGAATTAATGATCGTTAACTGTTT
Source organism: Speoplatyrhinus poulsoni (assembly GCA_025447795.1). Taxonomy (NCBI): domain Eukaryota; kingdom Metazoa; phylum Chordata; class Actinopteri; order Percopsiformes; family Amblyopsidae; genus Speoplatyrhinus; species Speoplatyrhinus poulsoni. The sequence continues at coordinate 6,072 of JAOEGT010059401.1, forward strand.
AGAGTAAAGAACGAAAGAAGTACTTATTATTCTAAGATATAGATAAGCCATACTGGCTTAAATAATGAATTTATTAGTATTTACCATCTTTTCTGAGCAAGATGTGTGAAAGGAATTAAAGAAAGGCCCACATAGGTCATTCTAGTGAGTAAAGCAATAAGAGCTTAGTCTCTTGATTGAAGTTTTGTATTTTGCTAAATAAATTAACCACAGAAAATGCAGGGTCAATATGTGAAACTTAAGCCATTCATGTTATTATATACAGTGCATGATAGTCTATCATGCACACACACACACACATGCTCGCGCACATGCACACATACCTCACAGCAATGCACAAAATACCACAGAATGCTAAAATATAAAGTGGTGTAATTAGAAATTGGAGCATAATATGCACCAATCCAATACAGCAGTTATGGCTATATTAAGTTTAGTTTTGATGGCAATGACTTTGTGTTTGTACCTGAATCTCCCAACAGTCTTAATTGCACTAAAATGCACTAAATAGGTTTAATTTTGACATATATATTGTAAACAATTTAGGCAATACAAATTTAGATTTTTGGAAAAGAAACCAATTTGTTGTTCATTATAAGAATACATTTCTTATTTTCTCTTTTGTATATGTGTAACGTCCAGGTCCGCGTCGCCGATGGGCGGCTCACCCCCACCGTTACCGGGGCCTGTGTGCTCCCGCCTCAGGTTACCAGACGTTCACTTCCCCAGCGCTCCCTGTCTCACGGGTGTATGCACTAATTGCATATTGTTTGCACCTGTGGGTTTAGCGTGGGTACTTAGGTTGGGGCTTTCGTTGGGTTTAGTGTCAGTTATTATTTCCTGTTTGCTGTTGGTGAGTGTCTTTCTTATTAAAACCATATTATTTCATCACAAACCTGCGCCTGGTTCCTGCCATTCCTGCATGTGTAAGGCTCTCAGGCAGGGTGGACCCAAATGCACGACACTCGGATTTTGTGGTTTAGTTTTTTTTTTATTCCAAATCAAAAAGGCAGATGTGGACAACACAAAGCGCTGACATAAAATGACAATTCGACCAACACTATAGAACACACTTGGTCTTACATACAGGATCACAAGACATACAGGTAAAATCAATGACAATCAACATGGGCAAGACCAGGAACACAGGGTAAACACAGACTGGAACACATGGGAAGCCCGGATAATAATATATAGCTAAATATATTTTTAGATTCAACAATAAATCGTGCTAATCGGTAGATTATTTGATTATTAAAATAATCGATAGCTGCAGCCATATTGGTGAGTTACAGCAAAGACGTGTAACAAGAAAAAAACACCATAAGGGAAAATATCTGTGAGAAAGTAAATGCCGTAGGTAAAACAAAAATGTCCCTCATGTTTGGGGTCTGTGAGACCCCATATACGAATGTGCATAATGTAATTAGGGCCCGAGCACACATAGCGTGCGAGGACCCTATTGGATCCCTAGTTTTTTTCTTGTTGTTTAAGGTAGACCATAAATTAAAAACGATTTAACTTCAGTCCCCAATAACAACAAACACCTATGACCCCCACCCATCCACCAACACAAACACACACATACCCACACACACACACACACATAGACCCACACACACATATCCCCGATGTTATACAGTAGGCCTATTGTATACTGTAAGTGCTTAAAAGCAGATATTCAAAGTTTTTCATGCAGGTGTACTAGATTATTCTACGGAAAACAATGTATCTCAGTCCCAACCAGAGCTTACTTGGCAGTTTGCACCTTCCTTTCAAACTTTAAATATAGATGCTGTCGCAATCACCTGAAATATCTTGTAGGCTTGATACATCGCATTGCGTATTAAATTAATGTATTTGCATGTTCCCCTCCCATTATTTTTCACGTTAACATTGAAACACCCCAAATTGCATATTCATTAAGGCAAACGTAGCAAATAAACAATGCTATCTTTACACTTTTGAAAGATGTCATTCTCCGTGCACACCGTTAGTAGATCAGCTTTTATTATTATTATTATTATTATTATTATTATTATTATTATTATTATTATTATTTGTGAGTGCTATCAAGCTTGCACACGTTTTTACTCACGGAAACCTTTAGCAAATCTGGCTCTTAATATATTATGTACGTTGATAAAAAGATTGAAGGTCCAAGTCAAAAGTATGGGAATTAATGATGCTTCACAAATTATAGAAAGGTGGACATATTGGATGTGCCACACCCTTTTGAGCAGTCCTAGGAAAACCAGATAGCGGAAGTAAAACAAGAGGAAGTGTGTTTAATTAGAAAGCCCATTCATTGTTCATCTCTTCCAATTAACACCACCAATATTTGAAAATAGAAAAAAAATCATAATTACTCTATTATCTTATCACCTTCATTTTCAATGTGGGTCTAATTGGAGCTCATTTAAAATTAATATAATTTTTAATTTAGCTGCAGCACACGCTATCTCTTGTTGTGCCATTAATTAAGGAAAGCTTTTCTAATTTCCCCCTTTTCATTTGCTGATGAGAGATGGAGTTAGTGGTGCATGCTGATATTTTGGAGACAATTTGTCTTTTATATTCATATTTCAAGAGTTTGCAAAGTTAGATTTTTGATATCTAATAGAAACAAGGATTTCAAAAATGTTGTTTATTTGTACATACAGTATACTATATAAAGTACTATGCAGGTAACCTGACATGCCAGAGGAATTGTTGTCATAAGTCCATCTGGGAAGCAGTACATTTAAACTGTTTGTGAATGTCAATACAGTCAAGTCGCAGCAAAGAACTCTGTGTCGCCGGACAAACTCAGCGATTGAGCACAAAGGGTCAGTGTCACTCATACATCTCTCGCTTTATATTGACTACAGCATGAAACATCGCAATGTATGTATCAGTCTATGTGTTTGGTGCGCAACAGTGTTCACTAGTGTGTGATGGAGGAGGCAATGTATACTGTACATTGCATGGTTCCGAGCTGGGGGCTTTACTGTGCAGCGAGAGAGTGAAGGCTAGAGCATTGCTAGTACCACAAAAGACACTGAGTCACCAGACAATTCAGACTGAGGTGCATCTGCACAACACATTTCAAAGACCTCAACATTTCAAACCACCTCTAAATGTAAATTTAATTTTGTTTTTATGCTGTTTAAAAAATAATTCTTATTTGCGCTGGCAGTGTGAACATTCATGCCTATTCATGCCAGCCTACAACACTAGGGACAGAGTTTCACATTTTGTGTTGCATGTGTATTTCTTGCACTTACATATTCATGTTTGCTGTGTCTTTCTGTCCATCTTGGGTCCACACATATCATAGCACTTATTTATTGTTGCTACTGGCAACTAGTGAAAGGAATATTACGTCCATATGTCCGTCACTCACTAACTCACTTACACATTATGGTTGTTCAAGGTAAGAAGGTCAGACATATAACATATGCAACAGCATCTCAAACTAACTTTAGGTTCTGCAGATAGCTGTTCTGAGGGTCGGGTTTAAGGGGCACCAGCATCCTCCACATGGATATTATCCATGGGTCCAGTGGACCTGAACACCACATGTGTAATAGAAATGTGTATGGGTGTGTGAGGTCATTTAACCTTTGTTTTAGGGCTGTCAGACACAAATAAAATGCTAATTGGCTGGGTCATTGACATAGGCTGAAGCTTATTTTACACTGTTAATATTCCTAAAGCAGCATTCTTTGTCTTGCCTAGGGCGGCAGAACGGCCAGGGCTGGCCCTGTACCTAACCTACATTCAGTTTGCCAAGACCAACTGTGTTGTTTAACTTTTTTGACGTTTCTTTTTTTTTTTTTTTGCTTTTACAATAACTAGTGACAACATCAGGATTATATTACACAAACGCTTACGCCTATAGCTCACCCACCTTCCACGCCGGGGGTCCCGACCTTTAGTCCGATGCGGGACTGCTGTTCACACAGGACCAAGCCACCACAGCTTTATGTTACAGATACATAACACTCTGATTTCCCCTATGGCACACATTTCAATAACCAACCAACAGCAGCCAGCTAACTAGTCACAAATGTAATATACAACATTAAGGAATGAATGCCGGTTACGTTGATTCTTCGTCATATCATTCATGCTTGCCACAAGCATATTAATGCCTATGGCAACTGTGGCAGTTCACAATTCACGCCAGCCAGGACAAAACAACCTTCAGGCCACCGGGAAATCTCCCGGGCTTCCCAACGTCCACGCCTGTAGGCTATAGTCAGCAGTGAGGGACTCGAGTCACATGACTTGACTCGAGTCACAAATGTAAGACTTGAGACTTGCTTGACTAATAGATAAAATAATGGACTTGACTTTGACTGCACAGTCTGCACTGCCACTTGCCACACAAACTGTGCTCAATATAATGTCTCAAGCCCAAGAAAGCAGGCTAGAACTAACCTATCAGCTAATTACTCAAGTCATGTATTCTAGGCTAAATGAGCCATACAAGTCTTATCACGTTAGAGCATGAAACTAATGTATCACGTTACAGCATGAAAATGACCTTATCACGTTATAACGTGAAACTGTCTTTTCACTGTGTTTCACTGAGCTTCATTTTTTTACAACAATACAATTCTGCAAAACTGTAATTATTGATTAAAGGCAAACGACCATAAGTTCCACACCAAAAACCCGGAAACCGTATCACGCCCATAATTTGTTAGAAAATAACGTGAATAAAAACTGGTATAGATTGTACACACACTAACAGACAACAGGCAAGTTGAATTTTGTCCGATTTTACAGGGTGTGGTGAACTGTAGATAATTATGATATAGGTAAAATTTGAACCGCTGAAGTTTGTATTTGTAATATGTAAATACTTTAAAATAAAATCAGTCAATTTTTTTGTCTTTGAAAAATATAATTTTAATCTTATAAGAAATCATGTCAGGTAGTAATGGAATTATACATTTCTGTTTTCCAGAGGGAGCAATTCAGACACCCATAGCGCCTCCTTTCCCCACCCCACATAAGAAATGTATTCCTTATGGAAGATGGAAATAAACATTTATCTATTTATATTTAATTGCAGTATCTTAGTTGTATACCTAAGATTGCATAGGTTGCTAGTTGGAATAATAAATGATGGTCTAATAAACCTTATATTAATAACGGTCAAAAAGTTGTGAAATACATACAACACAGTGTTCTGATGCAAGGTTGCATACAATAGAGAGAGAACATTGGCCCTCTGTTACCACAGAGACAGAGCTGCTAAGTGGAATGCTTTGCTGATGTCATGGTTGGAGGATCAGCATCACTTTACATTGGAGTGTGACGCCGTCACCCTGAAGCCTCCGCCTTAGTCTGACTGCAACGTTCATTGTAAACCATGTACTATTACTACAAAAATACCTAGTCTGTCTATACCACTGACTTTTGACTATTTGTTGTTATTTATTATGTTTTGTGCCTCATTCTTGATGTTGTTTCTATATACATATATATAATATATATATATATATATATATATATATATTATATATATTATATACATATAATTTACATGTATTTTTATTTCAATTGTTCTTTATTTCTATTTCTATTACTGTATGTCTTTATTATTTACTTGCTTTTCTTTCTCCCCTATCCCATTCCCCTCATTTTGCTAGGCCTTCATTGTAAATAAGCATATTTTCTAAATTAAATTCCTAGTCAACTCGAGGTCAAATATAATAAATAAACAATGGTTATGTTGAGAATTTCCAAATATGGTTGCATTATTATTATTATTATTATCATTATTATTATTATGCTGCCAGTGAGATATTGACAACAATTTCTGAATTTGTAATCACAAATCATTAAACTTATTCAAACCCTTTATGTCAGATAACTTTTGAATACATTTTGTTTAGCATGCATATTAAAAGTCTTGCCATCTTTTCATTTATTCTAAGATCCTTTTTGTTTTACCTCCAACTCTCCCTTATTGTGTTTTTTCTTGTTACATTCACGTCTTTGCTGTAGCTCACCAATATGTTTATTTGTCTCTTCCACCAACACCTCTAATTCCATCGTATTGAATTTGCGTGTGCGCTTATGGTCAAGATTGCTTTGCGTCCCGACTCTGCGGCAGGAAACCATTAAAACACGTAAACTTGTCATTTAAATAATGCTGCCTTCATGGTGTTTGCACCAATAATTCTTAGTTGATCACCCATAATACATACTAAAATTACGCGTGGAATATTGTACAATGCCCACGCAATTTAGCACTCTTTATTTGGGATAATACTAAATCTGGCCCTCACTATAAATACATACTATGCATATAGCCTATACATACTGTATATACTAGGGCTGTACCCACATCCAAATATGTTATTCTGGAAAACATGAATAATGTGATACAAAACATATATTATATATTGCCGAAGTTGATCATTATTATTCGGGTTCTGGGGGAAAAGCCAACGTGTTTTTGACTGTTAGTCAATTCATGTTTTCTTCAAATTGATTCAAATAATTTTGTATGGCCACAAAATAACAATGGCTATTCAAAGGACTGCGATTTCACTAATAACTACTGGTTTCATTTACCACATTATTTAAAAGTGATCGCTGCAAGTTGTTCCCGCTGAGTCAGCGTAAGCAGCTGCAAATGTGGAATATATAACAGTAGTCTACCAGTAGCCTACCATACGGTATTCACTTTCATTACCTTATATTATTGAATCTTAAATTTATGCTATCTCATTCTGATGTGAAATGCATGACATTTACTGTAAAATGTGGAGTACGTTGACCCAACCGTTGTGGACATATCCATCACAGCAGTTGGAACAGGTTAATAAGGTAATATGTGTTAGTATTTCTTCAGACAATAGGGGGGTTAAAAAAGAAATGTGCCTAATATAATTCGGTATTTATGACGTCTGGTGTAAATCACGCCTACTCCAGATCTTATCCGAATACAGAAAAATATACATATACTTTAGTGGTTAAACAGACACAGATCTAGATAATGACGTCAATGTACACCCCTTTTATATACACATATTTTATTTAAAAATGTGCTGCTTTAGCCATAACCACGGTCATAAATACAGACAGATGTGTGATTATGTATTTATATATGGTCATACTTCAATGCCTACGCCTCTCTTTCACAGCACAAGAAGTTCTAGATTCCTGGTTCAAACTCAAATATTGTTAAATGTGTTGTTAAATAGTTACAGTATATTTTTATATTATTTTTATATTCATAAATTGAAGCAAATATATCCGGTCAGCCACCTTTTTTATTGCACCTTATGCATTTGATTCCATCTCTGATCCAGCTGATTTCTGGGATTTTACCTGGCTTCACTAGTTTTATACTAAACATGTATTTATGCTATTTTGTTCATTTATTTATTTATTTTGTCAAGCTTCTATTTCTGACGAGAACCAAACTGAATGTGACGCATGACTCCCCCTACTCGCTTGTCTCTGTGGGATTCCTCACCTCTCAATGGGTTGGCCCGTGGAAGCAGCCTTCCTGTCAGCACACACACACACACACACACACTCCCAGTACTGTCTGTTAGCTCTTGCTTTTTCTGCTATTCTATTTGACACACTCACACACTCTTGACCCATGGATTCTATAAAGGTGTCAGTATGTGTTTTGCTATTCTTACTGAAATCCCTCTGTTCTACCTAGCCAGTGAACAAAGCACACACACACACACACACACACACACACACACACACACACAAAGGCTTATATGCATCAGACCTTGTGTGTGTGTGTGTGTGTGTGTGTGTGCTTGCACTTGACCATACAGTGTCATGTGTGCATTACTCTTCCTCCACTCATTTCGCACATGTTCCCATCTCTCGCTCACTCTGTTTGACTCGTGTGTCGACCACAGCACGTGTCTCTTTTAGAGTGCCTATCCTAAAAGGGACATCTGTCTAACACTTTATCATTCATATAAAACATAATTCAGATATTTCAGATATTTTCTAGATTGCAACCATATCTCATCTATCATCCAAACCATAATTCAAACAGCCATTTAAATGAGGGCATGTTAACTGAAATGGCATGATACTCCTCATTACAATGACAACAGTTTTCTGTTAGCATGGCAAAGCTAACATGCCATGAAAACATACAATGGCCTCTCTCTACCTTACTGCCTCAGGTCAGAACTTCAGCCTTCGCCAGCTGGGGATCTGTGAGCCGGCCACGCGCCGAGGCCTCACCTTCTGCTCTGAGATGGGCCTCCCCCACCGTGGCTACTCGGTTGGTACGCCCCAAGACCTGGACGCTGACAGCCAGGCTGTGATGTCACCGGAGCGTGCCATGCGCCTGTGGGGCCGGGGGGCACTGGGCAAGTCGTCGGGGAAGAGCTCGTGCCTATCGAGCCGCTCCAACTCGGCTCTGACGCTGACCGACACGGAACACGAGAACAAGTCAGACAGTGACAATGGTAAGAAAGCCCTGTCTATCTGTCTGTCTGTCTGTCTGTCTGTCTGTCTGTCTGTTTGTCTCTATCATTCTGGCAGACTTGGATGCTTTTCTACCACATACCACAGCATCCTACTCATTTGTCACACACACACACACTTTGTGGTAAACCTTGAATCATGGCCAGTCCAGATGTTGGTACATTGAAGGTATCATTGCAGGTTTCATAACACTCCAATATTATGAAACAGCCCTGGTGTTAATGAAGGAGGTATACATGAATGCTGCATGCACAGCAGTGGAAACAATGTGGAGACCCCTCACATGGAGAGAGGTGTGGAGACAGAGACCCCCCATTCACAGCATAATGTCCTACTAATGAATAGAATTAATGACCACAGTTTAGCTGAGCCCATTTTGTGTGTGTGTGTGTGTCTGTGTGCTTGCACGTGTGCATCTTTAAGTGGATGCTGCTGTGTATTTGTAATGTGCTTTCGCGTGTGTGTGCGCGTGTGTGTGTGTGTGTGTGTGTGTATAGTACAGTATATAGTATGAATGTTTTTGACCTGTAGGTATTCTGTGTGTGTGTGTGTGTGTGTGTGTGTGTGTGTGTGAGTGCTCACCAATCCTCTTGGTAGTTTCCCCTAACAGGTGCAGGTTTCATACTTAATAAAGGACCTGGTTGCTCTCTCTCTCTCCCTTTCTTCCTCTCTAACTCTCCCTCTCTCTACCTTTCTCTCTCTCTCTCACTCTCTCGCTCTCACTTTTTATCCCTCCGACTCTCACTGTTATATACACATACACATGCACACATATACAGTACACACACCCACGTACACACACACATACTGTACATAAAGCACTACTTTCATTAAGGGACACAGATCACGACACACACATAAACACCAGCAGTTTTCATTAAAAGATGAGGAACAGTAATTAAGAGTTAAATAAGTGCTGAGTGGTTATATTCTCTATATTAAGTTTGATAATGTTTTTATTAAATGGCATTATAATGTTGATGTCAAAACTCTGGAGTATAGCGCTCCCATTTCTAAAAGTGAGTAGTCGTCAGGTTTTCCTACACTAATTGAGTCTTTAAAGAGCAGATGTGTGTGTGTGTATGTGTGTGTTTGTTTGTGTTCCTGCACTCATTTCTCATTTTGAAAATATCAATGCTTACATAAGTATTGAAGGCTACATCCATACAGTAATGTGACTTGTCTTCCTTCCTATGTGATTACTAAATAGAAATATGGCCACAAACAGATCCTTGCGTATAGTGGAGTATACCTCCACTGTTTTTAATTTGTTCTTTCATTTTCAGTCAAATCACACAAAACATCATTATAATTAATCTAATTCTAAGTGTGATATTTCAATTTCTTATACAGTGAAAACCCCAGTGTCCTCTATTCTTGACCTCCCCAAGTATCTGATATTGAACCTGAGAGTCTGAGCTGAGCTTTATTGTGACACCACAGACTCTGCTCATTGTTAAGGTATCTCTCTCTCTCTCTCTCTCTCTCTCTCTCTCTCTCTCTCTCTCTCCATCCCTACTCTTTCTTTCTCTGTCTGTGTGTGAGGGTTATTCATTGTCTGTCAGGGCATGACAAATGTGTACAAATCTACCCAAAATATTAGTTGTAGGTCCCTCTGCAAGAAGATTTTTATATGTCCTCCAATTTGTAAAAATTTGGTATTACAGATATTTTGAAAGTACGTCTCCCTTATGGAGGCGTATTTCTCTCTCTCTCTCTCTCTCTCTCTCTCTCTCTCTCTCTCTCTCTCTCTCTCTCTCTCTGTGTGTGTGTGTGTCTAGCTCATACACCAGTCACTATGCTGTAATCGCCAAACAATGCATTGGCTCCACAGAGACTGGTTTATTCTGTTGTCTCTCAGCACCGACCTATGTTTACACAGTTCTTCATCCCAGGCTTACCGCCGATTGTTTGTCGGACACTTTGTTTTTGCACGAGGAAGAATGGAAAGGGAACAGAAAGAGGACAGGGGGCCAGAGGAGAAGGATCAGAGAGCAGTGGGAGCAGCGAGAAGAAGATGAGAAAGAGACAGCGTAATTCAAAACAGATGAAAAGAGGAGAGAATAAAGAGAGAGGAGGAGAGAGAAGCCTCTTGTCGTTTCTTGCCCTCCTGAGAGGAAATTTAAGACTTGAGACGTCTGGCTGGCTCCCTGGTGGTGTGTACACACACATACACACACACACACACAGGTGGTGTCTGTACCCAAGGGTGCCCAGCTGTCGCTGAGCCAGTCACTTGATACTGGTGACCTCAACTAAAGAATGAAGGGAGAGAGAGGTGGAGAGAGAGGGAGAGAGAGAGGGGTGGGAAAGCCACAGTGCGAGGTAGATCAATGAAGTAATAATTAACACAAGAACAGTCCATAAACCGGATCTACATGACCTCACTGGTCTATTGACTACAGTACATGTGCTGCCGGCATTCATCGTGGTGTTTTTCCATGTACTATAGCCACCTTTTGGCATCTGTTATTGTGACTAAATGGGCTATATACTTACCCATGCTAAAATAATGTATTTACTTAGGTGAATTGCTCATTGGGATTGGTTCTTCCCACAAACGGTGGAACCATTAGACCCCTTGTATGTTATTCATTTGGTGACAAATATACTGATATATACTGTACTGCAGTAGTGTTGTACATTGTAGTTTATCAAGAAGACCAGTAGTACCATAGTAACACATAAAAACATTAATTGATTTACATATCACCAATAACATGTTTTTTATCTGTGCAATAACTGTAGAGTGACTATTATTACCTATGTTTATGTCAAGATACTGTAGCTACAGAAAAGGGTATTGTTTCTCTGTTACTGTATAGTTGCTCAAGTCATATTTATACACCCACATTTAATAGTAGTAATTGCAGAACGAATATGTATGTATGTGTGTGCGCGTGTACGTGTATGCGTGTGCATGTGTACGTGTGCATGCTCAGGTTATAGTGTTAAGCGGCTTAAAGATACCCAACAGCAAAGGTGCTTTGTTGACATGCAGTCAAGTAATCTGGTTAGTGAAGACAAGGCCTCTGTGCCTGTTTTTTCTACACCTCTCACAAGGCGCTGATGCGTCCGCGAGAGAAGGAAGTATGTTACGTGCTTGATAATAAAGGAGGGAAATTAGTACGTCAGACAATTCCTTTATTAAAATAGATCACGAGTCCCAAATCTCTAGTCCGAGTCGAGTCTCAAGTCTTTGGAGTAAGAGTCTCAAGTCTAGTCTGAAGTCATTGTGTGTGAGACTTAAGTCCGACACGAATCCAAGTCGCAAACTCGAGTCCCCATCTCTGTCCGTTTCTTAGGGCTGTGATTGATTGAAATGTACAGTTCTATAGTCAATTTCCAAATGTCTTTTCTCTCTCT